>CM071931.1:59428340-59670247 GCA_016081115.2 Rehmannia glutinosa | reverse complement strand
TCAAAATTATTAATCATGGGTAGAATGTGTCCTTATAGAACTCTTTGATAGGAGGACCTATTGATCCATATCCACAATATATATATATATATATAAATAAGTTAATGTTTTGAATTTAATTTTGGAAAAGCAAGAAGTGGAGTGGGCGGAATGAAAAAGTGAAAAATCATATAAGCTCTCAATTTTTCAAAATAGTAAAAAAGTCAAGCTGGTCATTCTGGAATTTACAACTACTCAAAGTCTAGTACATTAGGCTAAAGGTTAGTTGGACACGGCGATTTTTCTTTCGCAAATTCTTAAATATGAGAATCTATCTATTGTGCTAACAAGTTCCTTTTCGATAAAAATTGTCGGTATCAATTAGAAATTCATCACTCCATTTTGTTGCGAATCGCGATTTCATATGTTTCATTCTTGAGAATGCTCTCTCAATCGTGTTTGTAAAAGCGAACGCGTTAATACAAAAGGCGAATCAATCTTGTTATCATCTTGTAGTCCTCAACTTTTCTTATTTCCAGCAACTTTTTACACAAATTTTAAGAGTAGCCACTTGAAATTGAGGATTATGAACTACACGTAGCATGATATTATGGTCTAGAAGAATCTATCCATGTGGTTTTAAGTGGACTGTCAATGCAAATGGAGAAAGACGTTGATGAATGATTGAATTACTTTATTGAAGTCGCCAATATATTTCTCTTTTTTACGATGAGAAATATTGAAGTGGTCTATTTCAGTGAAGGCAATCACCACTTGCTTTAGTAACCACAAGGAGCTTGCGTAGAGGTCTTATAGAACCATTTCTTCATTATGAAGACATATATGTCGAACAGATTCACAATAAACAATCATCAAGAAGCGATTGAAAAACTTAAAAAAATTAGAAAGACCACCCAGTTGCTGGAACAACGGACCAGCTAAGAAGGAAAGTGTGGAAACATAACTACACGGACAAGAAGAAGGCGCTACACCAGTCACTCTTTGTTGAAAGGGATCCTTCCCTAAAGGAGTTGGACTGTTATGTATGTGGTGTTATTCATATCACCAGGGCTTTATGCACCTGGGATTTGGATGATTTTTCTTCTTGTAGAGGAGCACATGGTTATAAAACACTAGCTGCTTAAATGCTCATATAAGAAAAACTTATTTTTCCATGTTTCATGTTTTTCAGATAGTGTCAATCTTGGCATTGAGCTAAACATAATATACAATTACGATATTTTGTAGGTTCATTGTAATTACAGTGAAGATGATGGTGTAAAGTTGGACAAAGTAGCTGATTTTGGAGAATACATGTTTTTTGTTGCAAAGTTTATTTTCGGAGTGATTTAGGAAATAGATTTTGTCTAGAAGAGAATGCAAATACATTATTATTTGACATTAATTTTCTGTGGTTCTAATTTGAAAAATTTATTAATTCCCCACCTTTAATTTTGGACTCCAAAAGTTGGTGTATTTTTCATTTTGGATTGTAATTATTGGTTGATTTATTATATATATTAAATTGGTACTATTGCTCATCAATTAGAGTGTCAAGTCCGTTTAATTTTCAATAGGCAGCGTTTCCTTAAAAAGCAAAATTAACAAAAAAAAATGTTATAACAACAGTGATCTTTCCCTAAATCTTGGGATTCAATCTTTTGGCCTATTAAAATGACCTTGGCATATTAAATTACTTAATTTTAGATTTGATTGTGCAATTGTTGATAGAGATTGGACGATGCGGGAGGTGAGGGGACCTACAGGCCCTAGCCACACCCCATTTGAAAATTAACACCAGCCATTTATTAAAAAAAAAAATTGTAAATAAACTTATCCTAAACAAGGCTGGTGAAAGACGATTAAAATAAGGCCCACCCCGCTATAATATTTCAACACAAAAACATGAAGCCACCCACAAATAAAAGTAAAAATTGAATAAATAAAAGAAAAAATTGAAAAGCAAAGACAAAAGCAAGAAGAAAACGTGAAGTTGGGAACCACTTGTTTACAAAAGCAGAAGAAGAGGAGAGGAGAGTCGAGTAGCCGCGGTCCAAAACCCTTTTTTTCTTACTGGTATTTTTCCTAACTTTCTTTTATTTCGTTTTTTCTTAATTTATTTATTTGTGTATTTGTTATTGTGTGCAATATGTAAATTAATTTGTAAGTTTGCAATTTTGTCGGAAGTGTGTAAGTGTTAGAAGCATTGTGTGTTGTAATTTGTTTATTAAATATTGATTTTTTACTAATTTTAAATTTGGAATTTAGGTATGAGTTGGGCTTTTTAAATCGAATTTGAGATTTTAGGTATGATTGAGAAATTTAGAATTGAATTTGAGATTTAGGTATGAATTGGGAACTTTAGAATTGAATTTGATTTTAGGTATGAATTGAAAATGGTGATATTTGACTTGATATTAGCCTTTGACAATTAGGTATTGAAAATAAATGCTTAATATTTGGAATTTCTTGAAATAAAATTTATAATGGAATTTATTATATACATTGTTTTCCGAGGAAGAAAATATGTCTACACAACAACCTCATTGCAAAAAGCAAAGCTACATTGAACTCTTCTTCGACCCATAAGAAATACACAAAATGAGGCGTGAATTACCATCAACATATTCTCCCAGCGAAAATCAACAATCTTCTCCTTGATTTGAAAATCAACAATCTATTCCAAATTTATCATGTCCCGAAATTGAGCGGGATCCGGAAAAGAAGAAGAATAAGTGATTGGTCTATTGACAAAAGGGATGAAATCGAGACGGTCATACTTGATGGTACAGGCCTTTCCAGCAAAAACTTCATTAAGTATAAAAGTTGGGAACATAAAGATAAAACTCGCCACTTTCAACCTAGTTGGTTTGATGAATTTAATTGGGTGGAGTATTCTTGTTAAACACACAAGGCGTATTGTTTTCCATCTTTCTTTTTGGAAGAATATCATCGTCTTCCCGCCGGCTTTAGTGAGTGATGGGTTTGATAATGGAAGAGTTCTGAGAAAAGATTGTGTGTTTCTTGGCCATATTGGTTCATCATCTTCATCTCCTCATAATAAGTGTGTAACATGTCGAGACTCTTTGATGAGGCCATCTCAACATATTGATAAAGTGATTGAAGAGCTAACAAAAAGAAGTTGCAAAATATCGATTGCGCTTAAGGACAACAATCATGCCCGTACATTGAGTGGTAACATTGCAAGGTTGTGCTTTTAGGGTCATGATGAGTGCGAAAAAACTCTTCTCCGGGGAGTTGAGAGGCGAAGGGTGGGAAATTGCTTCAAGTAGAAGATTTTTGTTTAAATCATGAAATCACTATACCGACATGAACAACAACATGGGTCGTGGCGAAAGCAAATGAGTGTTGAACACTATTACCACTTTGAATTTTCAACCAATCCATAGATTTTCAATTAGCGAGTTGAACTCGAGATTTAATGAAACATCGGTTAGACTACTTGAGTTAAGTGTCGCATTGGATCAAATTCCTTTGAATCATTCCAATCACGGATAATCCCTTGAGCATGGAAAGCCCTTCCATGTAAACAAGAAGATGTTTAGGGCTAATCTTTAAAGGCAAAAGAGAGCCCATGCGAAGAAGCGGCATATACAGGTGAGGGAATCAAAGGTGAACCCGGGACACAACTGTTTCCTCCCCTCCCAAAGAGAGCTGCCCCTGCAGCTGCTAAGAAAAGCGCCCACTGCCCGAAGAAACAGGATGCACCTGCCTCTGCGGCCGGTCACTGCCCGTAAAGCTGTGTCTCCTGCCCTGGCCGAGGCTGAGAAGGAAGCAAATACATTCTCCATCCATAAGAAAAGAAGAGGACTGCAAGCCCAGGAAAGCGACTCCGCCCAAAAGATGTCGCCCCACGCCCGGAGAATCAGAAGAAGAAAAAAGAACCAGAAATTCCTGCGGTTCAAACCCGAAAGAAGAACAAAAACGATCTCAAACTTTCAAAGCTTGAGCGAGACAGTGAGTCTGCCACTCAATCAGAAAACCTCTGAGGGAACTATTGAGGAAGTGCGGTCTCACTGAAATAGTTGACAAAGCTACCAAGTCTGCTGAGGTGATCAGCAGAAGGCCCCAAGAAGACCCAGTGTGGAAGGGACAACTAAAGAAAAAAGCGGTAGAGACAGCTGAATCCTCACATGAAAAAGTTGTCTCTTCTCACTTTGCTACGGGAGACGGCTGGCTGAAGGCGAAAAGCGGCGAGCATGCTCACGCTTCCATCCGGGAAGGGCGGGGAAGAGGAGGATGAGGATGATGATGTCATCATGTACACTCTTGTATATCCAGGACATCCAACCACCGTCTCGTGAATGGCGGTCATGGGCTAAGCCACTCGAGGAGCGGTTTAAACACCACTGGGTTTATCGAGGAAGAAGAGGAGTTGTTGCAATTTCTCAGATTCAACAACATTCTTGAGGCTCTTGATGAGGATAACTACGAATATTCTACACATCTACAAGGAGAAAGAAAAGGCGGAAGCGGTGAGAGCGAGAAGCACTCGAGAAAGCAAGTATATGTCCTCTTCTTGGAACTACGGAATACACTCACTCATATAGATTGTTCTCTAAGAGTGATGAAGACATGGATCCCGTTGCTCCAACGAGAAGTCGGATATCTGACAAGCTGCGGGGAAATCCGAGGATAATGCGTGAGC
The DNA here is from genome assembly GCA_016081115.2 of Rehmannia glutinosa. Lineage (NCBI taxonomy): Eukaryota > Viridiplantae > Streptophyta > Magnoliopsida > Lamiales > Orobanchaceae > Rehmannia > Rehmannia glutinosa. The sequence continues at coordinate 59,665,599 of CM071931.1, read as the reverse complement.
ATTCAATGTTCGAAGGACTAGGAGAGTCCTCACAATCTCTTGGAAACACACCCGTTGGGAGTAGTGCGAGATGGGTGCCACACCATAGGCTGCGGCTACGTCCCGAGTTGTTTTGAGAAGATGGGTCCGGGGACTTAGCAATGGCGGGAATTTGGGCACCCAAGTTGAGCTACCCCTACTAAGGTGTTTTACCACCTTCCCCCATGACACTCAACGGAGGCGGCGGGGTGCAGAAAGAGTGACCCCATCGCCGATCGCTCGGTGGTGTGCCGGTGAGAGAAAACTACTCTACTACGGCGGGGAGTCGGAGGATCTGCGAGGACGACTCCTAATAAAGAAAGGAGGCCAAGTAGAAAAAAAATGAACCCGCAATGATGGCGTTATTGTGGCTTCCGAGACAATTGAGTCATCCCGTTGAGTGTCAAGCGCTGCGGCGAGACACTAATATAGCCGATTGAGCCTGAGTTGGAAATGCCCAGGAGTTAACACTGCAGGCCTTTGAAAGTGCAATTCAAGGGGTTGAGACTCCTATGGATGCCATTGATGAAGACCACAAGAGCGATTGTGTGCAGCCGAAGAAATGTAGAAAACCTCATTTATGATTGAGATTCTTTGGAGGTGTTGAAGGCCAAAGGAGGTTGAGACTTCCCAGGTAAATACGAAGAAGTCAGAACATCCCTCCTGTCAACATTCTTTGAATCAGAAGGAGATTAGTGCTCTTCATGACTCAGGATAATCGACATATCATTTAGGATCACGAAGAGCGAAGGCGAGTCCACACTTTGCACATCAAAGGACCCGGTGAGGATGTTCTCCATGAGATGGTCGATCAAGTTTCAAAGGCTGCTTTCGACAAACTTTCAACCGATGATGAACCAAGACCACTAAGTTTCATCATCATCCGATAACTGTTGATGTTGCGGCCGAGGAACATGTAATTCATTTAGAAAAGTCTGCTTTAGGCCGAAAGAAGCAGCTGTTAAGATAAGATAGGAGGCTCGGTCGGTGCAATCAACCCACTCAACAAGGCCCAGGGCCCGGTCTTGCGCGCGGCTCCCACGGTGCTGAACCGACTCCACGGGATCATCAAAACCTGTTGCCCACTGCAATCCCCTATGTGCAAGATGATACCTTTGAGCAATTGTTTCCATTTTAAGCTTGCGAGCTAGAAGAGGAGACAACTAAGAAAGGCGTATACATGGTTCGAAAGATCCGATCATCCCTACCACTCCATTGTGCCGTGAGACTTTAATTTCGATGTCGAATGGCCACCAAGCGAATCGGTGTGGCGGTGAGATCCGTGAAGTCTTCAAGAAAATCTGTGGAGAGATTGAGAAGATTGAAAGGCACCGAGGCCTCATTAGATATGCGTCTGGACAATAGAGATGCAACCCTCACATGGACTTACGAGGGATTGTGGTGCGGATCGGGAATGGTGTCTGTAGGTCCCCGAGGGTGTAAGTGTAAGGTTTAGAAGGGGGTTGAATAAACTTTGCAAATTTTCGATTTAGTCCTTTTAAATATTGAGTTGATACTACTGTTTGTGTCATTGATGGACAATCAATTTAGTCACTCGATAAAGTTAATCTCTCCATGAGACTCAAGCCAAATTTGTTGATGGAATAACTTTCGTTTGGCTCTAAATTATTCATTGTGGTTTTTGTTTTTGGAAGACTTAACACCCTTAAGTTTTGATTAAGCAAGAATTTAGTGCTTGGTTTATTACTTATAAGTTATCAAGTGGATAGCAAATTTATCAATGAGATAAAAGCGATTAAAAATACGAGGAATTAAAATCTTGAAATGTAAATGACACGATGAAATTTTATAGAGGTTCGAAGATGGGGTAATTCTTCTCTCCTCTCTTCTCCAACTCTGGAAATCCACTAGGTAATGATCGGTTTACAAAGTGGTACAGTCCGGATCTGAAGTCTTGATCACCGGTGACTTGATCCTTTGGGACTCGGTCACGGAGCGCGCCTTGATCACTCGGTGGCTTCTCGTGCGACTCGGCTTCTTCCGCAGGCGGTGCCTTGCTACTACGACTCACTTGCTCAAGCTCTTTGGATTTGATCACGAAGCCCTCCAAAAGCTTAAGACTTTTCGATCTTGAACCTTCCCTACAATCCTTCGTGGAATGTAGACCCCTTGTTTTCAGTATTTTCCTCTTCAACTGATTGAAGTTATCTTTCCTTCACGGTAAGTGTTGGATTGATGTTCTTCGTAGTTTAGGCTTGAGGATTGAGAATGTTTGATTTTCTAATAATTGTTTGAGCGTCTTTGGTTCGAGGTCTATCTCTTGTGTCACTTGTCTCTCTTTTTCTCAATTAAACTCCTCGGCCTTTTATAGTGATCTTTCAAAAATTTGCCCGTTGAAGAGATAGGCTTATTTTTGAAAAGTCACTACGTCGTTGGCTTGTCTTGTTGCGATCTTTGGAATTACCATTTCCTCGTATGAATTGTTCTTTCACCTTTTGGCGGAGTTTGACACGGTGTAGTGCTTCCCATTGGTTCATTCCATTTGCAGCTTAAGGGGTAGTACTCGAAAGGTGGTATGGAAGATATTACTTGTTTAAGTAATTCTCTTGATTTCCGTGCAGCGGATCTTTTCTGATTATCTCGACTTATTGCATTTCTTTGCTTTCCCAGGTGACTTTGAGTCGAAATCAATCATGGATGACTCTTGTCACTTCAACTTGAGGCTTGGCTTTTCTCAAGTTGACTTGGTCATACTCTCACTTGCATCTCGGTGCTTCTTTAGTAGAGTTCCGTCTACTCTTCTTTGCCATACTCAATTTGTCTCACGTGATCTTCCTTCCATCTTGATTGTCTTCTTGCATGTTAGGGCGTAGGTGACTTAACTCGCTTGGCGGCTCTAATGTATTCAATGCATTTCTGACAAAATTGAGGTGCCAACTTTCTATTCTAAGTTTTACATGGCATTCATCAAAATCTAAACAATAAGATTCCTAACGATGTCGATGCGAGTCACAATGATCGAACAAGTTAGATATTTCAAGGCATTGTACAACAAGATCTTTGGTTTGGAGTCTTGACAATGTTGATATGAAGCGGAGAGGATGCATGCCTCTCATACAAGCTGAAATGGAATTCTGCGTGAATTTTATCGAAAAGAAATGCGTGTTGAGAAAACATGAATACAAAATTCAGCCTTCTCATGGCTGAAATGAAAGCTGATGGCGGTGAATCGAAAGCCACTCGCTTAGAATTCGAACAACACATGCACGGTAGACTCCAAGCGAGAACTTAGCTCTCGGTATTTGGACTTCATGCTCGCGGGAATGTTTCGGGGTTCCTCTCTTTTGATGATGCCAAAAGGGGAAGAGGAATACAGAAATTGAAGGAAGAAAGCAATGAAAAGGAAAAGGAAGAAGCAATTTGTTGAGAAAGAAGGGAAAAGGCTGTTGAGGGAAAAGTCGAAAGGATTTGACACTAATGATTGCTAAAACCCCTCGGCAAGGTCATGTCGCGACCTCAATACTCGGCAAACTTCCAACTCTGCCGATCGAACACTCTCTTGTGCCTATGTCGGAGAAAAGAAAGATTGTAATAGCGGATCGGAGTTCGATAAAAAGGAATGGCAGCGTTGAAGCGGTGATCAAAAATTCGGTGGCATTCGGCGAAAGGATCAAGATACCATTCCGGATGATGGGGATGAGCCAAGAATCGGTGGAAGAATTTAAAGCGCTCGAATCCAAGGTTACTTAAAGAACATGTACGTAGCCCAATCATGGGATTTGTCTTGGGAGAAAAGTGCGAAAGTTATGCAAAGAAGGCGATGGGGCGGACTACCGGCCCGTTGACTAGTAAGAAGAAGACTCCCGTACAATATACACCCGGAGGAGGAGGAAAAGTGGTGGAGGAAAAGGTTTCCAACCTAGACCTTTGCCCAAAAATATTTAATCGTAGATCCGGGAAAGAAGGAAATGATCTCTTAATTTGGGCTGGATGCGATGAAGTAGCGAATCGGGAAGTGGCTAGAAAAAATCTTTGAATACGTGAAAAGAATAGAAGAGAAAATAAAAAGACAAGATCAATTTGTGCAAGAAAGGCGAAAAAGGAAAAGAAAAGCGATCTTTTTATAAAGAGAGCTTATGAAAAGAAAAGCGGTGAAGATGAAAGAAAAAGGAAGAGAGTTGATGATGGCCAGTGAAGAGGAAAAAGAAGGAGATAAGCGAGAAGGTGATGAAGTGTTCTTTGCTAACCCCTTCGTGTATTTTACTCTTGTAAATACATGTATGTGTAAGTCATCTGTACATTCATAAAATGTTGTTGTATTTTCTCTCTATATTTGTATCTTAGCATAGATGCTTGAAAATTTCTTGGATATGATTATGCTCATACACCTTGTAAGCAATTGTGTAAAGGACAAGAATCTATGATCAATAAAATGATTGATTCTACGCATACATTCTTTATTCTTGCATTGTCTGTATGTATCTGTCTTTGTTTACATTTTGTTTAATGTGTTTAAGTTTTGGCATCATCAAAAAGGGGAAATTGTTGGGAAATTATTTTGTAAGATTTTGATGAATGCCATGTAAAACTTAGATTAGAATGTTGGCACCCCATTTTCCTTGTAATTCTAATTGTAATAGATAGGGCTGAATGGGCTGAGTCAAGTCGGATATGCACAGGAAATACAAAGAAGGCAGCGAAGAAGTGAAGTGAAGACTCAAGCTGCGGAACAAGCGAGTATGGCCAAGATAGAAGATCAAGGACTCGACTGAAGATGTAACAGCTGAGGTACAACTGTGTAAAGAGTCAGTTAAGTCAACTCAAGAAGTCATGTCACAAGTTGAAGTGACAGATGAGTCTTTCAATAATTGGAGCGACTTCAAGTCACACTGGGAAAATGCGGTGCAAGGAGGAGTTAAGCTGAAAAGAATCCGTTGCAGAAGTCAAGAACATTACTTAAACAAGTAATACACCCATGCTCTTATCTTAAAGTGCTCGGTCCCGAGCGTGCAAAAGGAATAAACGATGGGAAGCTGCACCTCGTGTCGAACACGAAAAGCTGGACATTCATTTAATACGAGAAAAGGTCTACATCTCAAGATTGAAGACCAAGAAAAAGACAAAACCAGCGAGCATAAGTGACTTTTGAAAATCGGCCTATCTCTTCAAGTGTGATTTTGAAAGTTCATTATAAAAGGTTGAGAATTTCATTGAGAAAATGTTACCTTGATTACGACCACGAGCGAGCAAACATTATTAAATTTGTAACTGCAAAACATTCTCAAGATATTCAAGAAAAATCCTCAAGCCCTAAATCTCGAAGAAATCGATTGAACACAAAATTTGTGAAGGAAAGACAACTTCAAGCTGTTGAAGAGAAACTTTTGAAGAATCAAAGGGTCTACTTTCCAAGGAGGATTGTAGGAAGGTTCAAGAGTTGAACCGGTCTCAAGTTAGTGGAGGGCTTCGTGATCAAATCCAAGAAGCTTGAGAAAGTGAGTTGAAGTAGCAAAGCTTGAGCGCCACAACGAAGAAGTTAGGGACGAGCTAAGTGTGACCAAGACATCTCAGGCCCAGTCAAGCGAGCAAGTCGGTGTGTGATCAAGACTTGTCTCTGGGCGATAACCACTTTGTGAATTGATCATTACTTAGTGGATTCCTCCGGAGTTGGAGAAGAGAGGATTAGAAGAATTACCCCATCTTGAACCTCTATAAAATTTGTTGGGAAATTATTTTTAGATTTTGATGAATGCCATGTAAAAACTTAGAATAGGAAGTTGGCACCCCATTCTTGTTATAAATTGCATTGTAATAGATAGAGCTGGTAGAGCTGAGTTTGATCAATCACTATGCTGAACATCTGAAGACAACTGGAGACTAAAGGAAGACTGTTGTGAAAGCGGTGAGTGTAATAAAAGAAAAGCGAACTCGTTGAAGGTGCGGCTAAGATGTAGGTGAGTGAAGTATCGATCAAATCAACTCAAGATAGCCAAGTCTCAAGTTGAAGTGCGGAAAAGTCATCCAATGATTGGAAGGCGACTCAAGTCACACAGGAAAAGCAAGGAAATGCGATCAAGTCGAGATAAGCTGAAAGAGATCCGTTGCCGAATCAAGAAATTACTTAAACAAGTAATACTTCCATACTACCTTTCTTGAAGTGCTCGATCCAGAAATATGCAAAAGGAATAAACCAATGGGAAAGCCTTTGCAGTGTCGAGACTACGAAAAGGCTGAAGAATTGTTCATACGAGGAAGCGTAAATTCCAAGGGATTGTAACAAGACAAGCCCAGCGACCACAAGTGACTTTCAAAAATAAGCTATCTCTTCAACGGGTAGATTTTGAAAGATCACTATAAAATCTTGAGAATCACTCACGAGAGAAGGTTCTGGGGCACGAACCCACGAACATTCAAGCTAACATTTGAAGCTGTAACCAAAAATCACTCTCAAGACATTTCAAGCTCAATCCTCGAGCTGCATTACGAAGGAAATCAATTCAACACTCACTGTGAAGGAAAACAACTTCAATCGGTTGAAGAGGAAACATTTGAAGAATCAAGGGGTCTACATTCCACGAAGGATTGTAGAAAGGTTCAAGTCGAACCAGGCTTAAGCTATTTGGAGAGCTTCGTGATCAAATCGAGAACTTAAGCAAGTGGGCTGTAGTAGCAAGCGCATTTTGCTGTGAAGAAGTTGAGTCGTCTGAGAAGGTATGTGACCAATGCATCTCGAGGCCCGAGTCCCAAGGATCAAGTCAGCTGTGTGATCAAGACTTGTATCGGGTATTAACCACTCGTATATTGATCAATCTTAGTGGATTCCTCCGGGAGTTGGATAAGAGGAGTAGAAGAATTACCCCATCTTCAAACCTCTATAAAAACTTATTGTGTCATTTACATTTTAGCATTTTAATTTTTGCATCTTATTTTTATATCTGTGATAAATTTGCTATCAATTGATAATCAAGCTGAGTGCTAAAACCAAGTATTAAAACAAACTTAACCAAATTCAAGGGTGTTAAGTCTTCCTTTGAAAACATATCACGTCAAGTTAAGTCTTTAGTCAAAACAATTTGAGTTATTCTATCAACAACTCGGTCAGTGCGATTTGTGACTAACTCTGCGATTAACTAACTTAAGCTGTCCATCAAGGACTCAGTGTGAAGTATTAACTCTGAACATTTTTAAAAGGACTAAATCGAAAAGTTGGTAAGGTTTATTCAACCCCCCTTCTAAACCTTACACTCACACCCAGGACCTACAGAGTGGTATCGGAGCGGTTGGTTCATTGAGCTTTCATGCTGAGTTCTTGAACTAGATCTCCAAATTTTTCAAAAGCTTGTTTTAGTACTCAATCTTTCAAAACTCTTTTATTGACAAAGTTACTATCATGGAAGCAAATTTGACCGCATCCCTATGTTCACAATTGAAGAATTTGATGATTGGAAAATTTGTATGCGAGGCTCATCTATCGGCATTACGATGAGATGTGGATAGTGATAGAAGATGGGCCACTCCAAATCTTAAAAGTGAACCACGGTTTCTAGGAGAGGCTGCGGTGAAGAAGAAAAGAAGGATCTTTGCTCCCAGACGATTATAGTTGAAAAACCAAGAGCTGAATGGACAAATGATGACGAAAAAGATATAACTTGGACAATGTGGCCAAGGACATTCTTTACAAAACTTTGGACAAAGCCATATTCAACAAAGTCAAATCATGCAAAAGCGGCAAAAGAAATGCAGGACAAGCTAACCTTGATTTGCGAAGGCTCGAGCAAATCAAAAAAAACAAACTATCTGTTGTTATACAAAAATTTGAAAATTTTAAGATGCTTGCATGAAAAAACCTTGGATCAGTGGATGCTCGATTCACGAAATCACCAATGAAGCTATCTGCACTTGGAAATGAATATACACGAAGAAGAAATGTGTATGAAGATTCTAAGAAGTCTAACAGCAACTGAGTGGGATATGAAAGTCATGGCCATGAGGACACTCCATGGACCTATCAAAAACATCCAACCATGAGCTATTCTCGGATCTCAAGGCCCTCGAATTTGGTGAGAAGAAAAGACCAAGAGACAAGCGTGCCCAAAACAAGTGCTCTAATTGTTAAGGATGGCAAGAAGGCGAGTCAAAAGTTATTGTTAAGGATTGCCCGATGGTTAAAAGGTTCAACAAGTTATTCAATAAGAACTACAAAAGAAGCAAAGGTGAATCCTCCGGAAGACACTCAACTCCCTCCAAGTCAAGGATGACGACCACCCGAAGGAAGCGAGCATCAAAAGTTGAATATCAAAGAAGTGACAATCGAGGATGGAAAGAAGCTGATCAAAAAGTTGAAAATCTATCTTTGGAGCTGAGCAGCACAGTCACTATGCCATTGAATGCCCATATCACTGTAGTCAACAAATACGAAATGAAGAGAAAGAAAAGTCTTGAGGAAAAGAAAGCGAGGAAAAGAAGAAAAAGCAATGTTGGCTGCGAGAGGCTGGCGTCTGATCAAGTCAAAAGACCCGCAATGAGACTACGAGAGTAGTGAAGGACTACTCAAGTGACTCGATGAAGAAGCCTTGATATCTGTCTAATGGCTAAAGAACAAAACCAACGACCAAGAAGATGAGGTACACTCTAACTCATCACACTCGGATCTAGTGATAGTGATTGTGACACACACACTTCATCACCAATCTTTATGATTCATTAGGCAAAATGATGAAAGATTTTGAACACATTAAATCCTCACACACACTACTAAATGAGGAGAACAACCTCTTAAGAGCCAAACTCACGGTGACTAAGGAGCTTTGAGTACTCTAAGTCAAATAGTTGATGAGAATAAAAGTCTAAAAATTTGAAAATGCTAAGCTAATAGCATGAATGCTGCTATAGAAAAGAGGAGAATGATCTCAAAAATGTGATTGCCTCATTCACTAAGGCATCTAAATCATTGGATGATCTTATTATCGATCGAAAGAGAATGTGGAGACAAAAGCGGACTTATGATTGATTCCTCGATGCTATGTCAAGCTCAAAAGTGATTTTGGAAAAAGGATCTTCAAGTAATGAAGTATCTCTAAAATCCAAAACTCAAATGGTGCACACACATTTATTCAAAGCACAATCACAAGCAAAGCTGGCCGGTTTATAAAGGAAAAGAAAAAAACAACTTGATTGAGTATCTTGTGACAAGGCGGTGAGAAGAAATCGGCCCGTAGTCCTCGGCAAACTCCAAGCGGGAGATACTCGTAAAGAAGAAAGCAGAGCTACCAAAACCCCAGAAGCTCTATAAAAGAAACACATATGATGAGAATGGTAGAAAATACCCAAGCCAAGGTGATTGGAATAATATAAACTATCGGCAAAGACACTATGGAATATAAGCTGAAAGTGGCAAAGGCACAGAACTCAGCAAAGGCCATTCCAAAGGCATAAGAGCTATCATCGGCACACATATGCACCTAAGCACTACACTCGGAGATATCACAACTACCCAAAGAAGCGATTACTAAAACACGTACACATGCATCGGACAAAAGAGACAAGCGTATGAACCTAAAACCCCAAAGCAATTTGCTAAAGTTAATTTTGATTATGGCGGCGATAGATGGCAACCTCTTATAGTCAAGTCATTTGGCTATAGGTTGGTTGGATCATCTTACAATACTAACCCCTCGGGACCCGGAAAGTATGGGTACCTAAAACTAACTTCCTTGATTGCGGGTTCGAGGAGCGGTGAGTGCGAAGGAACAAGTACATGGATAGTGGTATTTCCCGGACACATGACGGGAAACAAGAAAAATCTATCAAAATTCAAGGAAGTCGGAGGTGCAAAAGTCATATTTGGAGGAATGAAGCTCGGGGAGAAATAAGAGGTATTGGATCTATCAAGAAGAATGGACTAGAAATCACGGATGTTGCATATGTTGAAGGACTCAACTTCAACTTTGCTAAGCATAAGTCAAATCGTGTCAAAGGCTACAATGTTGGATTTAACATGGGTATATGCCAAATCAAAGACGAATCAATGAAGTTGTCTTTGCGAGATCGGACAAAAGAACATGTATGTGGTAGATTGGTCATTGCAACACCAAACACATGCATTGCGAAAAGCAATTGAATCAAATTGGCCGTGGCATAAGAAGCTTAGTCACTGAACTTCAAAACAATTAACAAACTTGCCAGGAGTAATCTTGTAGAAGGACTTCCCGGACTCGATTATCAAGAAGGAGAGTATATGTGATGCATGCGGATGGGAAGCAAATCAAATCATCATTTAAAGAAAAGACATGTCCATCTTCAACAAGAATATTGCACTGCTACATATGGATCTGTTTGGTCGAGTGGAACCAGCTAGCATAAGTGGGAAGAAATACACCTTGGTGGTAGTAGATGACTACTCAAGATATACATGGACAATATTCATGTGTAAAAAGAAAAAAACTATCTGCGAGAAACTACCCAACCGATGAAGAGAATACAAAATGAGAAGAAGTCAAACCATTATCAAAATAAGATCGGGAGAGGAACTGGTTTATCAATGGTATAATAACTTCGATCTTGTATTGAAAATGGTATTGGTCATGAATTATCTGCGGCAAGGACTCCACAACAAAATGGAGTTGCGAAAAGAAGGAATAGAACTCTCAAAAAAGCGGCAAGGACCATGTTAGGTGACGGGGTTGCCTAAAGATTTTGGTGAAACAATAAACACAACATGCTATACTCAAAATAGATGCATGATAAGCAGACGGTGACAAAGACTCCACTATGAGATTTGGGCGGGGAGAAAGCGAAATGTTGCATACTTCAAAATATTTGGATGCAAATGCTTCATCCATAACAATGGCAAAGATAATTTAAAAGCTTTTGATGCTAAAGGCTGATGAAGGTATCTTCTTAGGATACTCGGTGAAAGCAAAGCCTATAGAGTGCTCAACAAGAGGACAATGGTTCTGAAAGAATCCATCCATGTGGTGTTTGATGAACGAAATGTAAATGGAGAAAACATTGAAGAGTCGGTGATAAGGTGAATCAACTACCATGCGAAAGAGTCCCTATGTTGAAGGTGAAGAAGGCTGGAGTTATAAGTCAGGATGAAGATGAGATAAGGCTATTATCTCAAAGGCAGTGGAAAATCTCTGCGGTAAGTGATGATGAGAGAGCTGATCAAAATAACACTATTTGCAAGGCAGTGAATCCGGCTAACTTACTCCAACTTTGATGTAAGATGGTGAGAGATCATCCACGAGAACTAATCATTGGAGATGTAAGAGAAGGTGTAAAAACTAGATCGAGAACTCAACAAGAAGCAATGTTCACTTGCTTCATCTCACAAATAGAACCAAAAGATGTGTCACAAGCATTGGATGACACACATTGGATTCAAGCCATGCAAGAAGAAATAAATCGGTTTGAAAGGAACAAAGTGTGGGAATTGGTTCAAATGCCAACCCATCAAAATGTTATTGGCACTAAATGGGTGTTGAAACAAGATGAATGAGGAAGGCTACGTGGTAAGAAACAAAGCAAGATTGGTAGCCAAAGGGTATTGCGAAGGAATAGATTTTGATGAAACTTTTGCTCTGTAGCAAGATTGGAAGCTATAAGGATGTTTCTTGCCTATCGACTCACAAGAACTTTATTGTATATCAAATGGATGTAAAGTGTGCATTTCTTAATGGTTTATTGGAAGAAGAAGTGTATGTTGAACAACCTCCGGATTTGAAGCGAGAAGACTCTTGGAGATAAGGTATACAAACTCAAGAAGGCTTTATATGGATTGAAAGCGAGGCACCCGAGCATGGTATGATACATTATCACAATTCCCTAAGCGAAGCGGATTCACAAAAGCGAAAGTGGATAGAACGCTCTTGAGAATTCAAGATGGGAAGAGTATACGCTTTTCAAATATATGTGGATGACATCATCTTTGGATCCACAAACAAGAAGGCTGTGTGATAAATTCTCAAATCTCATGCAAAGCAAATTGAAATGAGCATGATGGGAGAGGCGACATTCTTCCTTGGACTCCAAGTGAAAGCAGTGAAGGATGGAACCAATGAATACATCGATCAAAATGGACATGGATGCGGATGGCAAGCACATAGATCAAACAAGGTACGAGCACTTATTGGATCATTGCTCTATCTCATAGCAAGCGGGCGGACATCACCTTTCTTTGTAGGTGTATGTGCAAGATTTCAATCTGCTCAAAAAAAGCCATATGGCTAGACAAGAGGATTTTGAGATATTTGAAAGGAAGCCAAGAAGTTGGCTTGTGGTATCTAAGGAAGGTGGATTCAAGCTAATTGGTTATTGAGACTCGACTATCTTTGGATGTAGAGTTGTGGAAAAACACCTCGAGGCACATGTCAAATGCTTGGAAATAGGCTAATTTCTGGTTTAGCAAAAAGCAAAATTCAATAGCCACCTCTCTGGTGAAGCGAATACATAGGCTTGCGGGCGGCTGTTGTGCCCAAGTCTTATGGATGAGGCAATGTGAGTGACTATGAAGTTGAAGAAAAGAAATTCCTATTATGTGTGACAATACAAGTGCAATTGCAATCACTCAAAATCTGTGTTGCACTCAAGAACAAAGCACATCGATGTCGAATATCACTTCATAAGAGACCATGTTGAAAAGAAGGACATCACCTTGGAATATATCTCAAGCGATAAGCGATTAGGCGACATATTCACAAAACTATTTTGTGAATCAAGATTTGAAAGAACTCAAGCATGAGTTAGAGTTAATTGGTGAGTTAACACTCGGAAGACTCAAAAAAAGAGATGAAACACGAAAAGAGGAAAAAGAAGGCTGAACTCTTAATTATGCTAAGTGAATCGGTAGTATCGAGAAAGTCGGTATCTGAGTTAGGCAGCGGTTTGAGTCATGAGGAGAGAAGTGAGAAGAAGGATTGAATCGGCTAAGGAGTAAGGTGAGTCATTTATGAACAAATTGACAAAAAAGCGATCATTTTACTAAGCGGGAATGTTTTTAAGAATGACGTCGGCATAATTATGGCGTGTCTGATCAAAAGCGCACACAAGCTTATGATTGGATATAAATCTTTGCCGCATTAAATGCTAATCGGCGTGCAAGATCTAAGCCATTGATTTTGATCAAATTTCAAAAACCACCATACGTCCTTTCATAAAACATACTTATACCATTTAAATCCGATTTTCTCTTACTTTACCAAAAGCTGTTCATCTCTCTCAAGGCAAAAGAAAAAAAATTTCTCTCAAGACCCCAATACAATACATGCCCGAGGTAGAGGAAGAAGCGTGGTGGAGGAAGAGGTTTGGACTGAAGCCTCTGCCCAAAAACATTAGTACATAGATCCGGGCAAGAAAGGAGGAGGGATCTTTGGGTGAGTCTTGACCAAGTAGCAAATTTGTAAGTGGCTAAAAGTAATCTTGAGTATGCGAAAAGAATAGAAGAAAAAAAAAGAGACAAACTCATTTATGGGAGGAAAGACAAGAGAGATTAAGAAGAGATGAAGGCGCCAGGAAGGCATATGAAAAAGAAGAAGAAAGCGGTGGCGATGAGAAAAAGAGAAGAAGAAGCGAGAAGATCTTGAACAAGATGAAAGAAGGAGAGACGAAGGAGATGAAGTGTTGCTATCCACCCCTTCATGTATTTTATTATGTAAATACATACTATGTAAGTCTTACGTAATAAAGCTATAATTTCTTCATTTTTGTGTAGACAAATGTTTGCTCACGATACACCTTGTAAAACGATTGTGGAAAAAGAACAAGAATGTTATGATCAATAAAAGGATTGATTCTACGCATACATTCTATGTGAATACACTATCTGTATGTATCTTTGCTATTTACATTTTTGAATGGTTTAAGTTTTGGCATCATCAAAAAAATTGTTGGGAAATTTATTGTTTAGATTTTGATGAATGCCATGTAAAACTTAGAATAGGAAGTTGGCACCCCAATTCTTGTTGTAAACTGCATTGTAATAAATAAAATTTGCTCAAGCTAAGTTAAGTCAGCTATGCCCAAACATGCGAAGACAAGCTGGAGACTAGAAGGAAGACTCGGCTGCAAGGCAGTGAGTATGGCAAAAGAAAGAGTAGGCGGGAACTCTCTTTTGAAGGAGCAAGCGAGATGCGGTGAGTGGAGTATCGATCAAGTTAACTCAAGAAAAGCCAAGTCTCAAGTTGAAGTGCGAAAGAGTCATCATGATTGGAAGGCTGACTCTAAGTCACAGGGAAAGCAAGGAAAGCGATCAAGTCGAGATAAGCGAAAAAGATCCGTTGCCTGAGAAATCAAAGAAAATTACCTAAACAAGTAATATCTCCATACTACCTTTCTCGAAGTGCTCGATCTAAGCGTGCAAAGGAATAAACGATGGGAAGCACTACAGTGTCGAACTGCGAAAATGTGAAGAACAATTCATACGAGGAAATGGCAATTCAAGAATTTGCAACAAGACAAACCAACAGCTGCAAGTGACTTTCAAAAATAAGCTATCTCTTCAGGCGGATTTTTGAAAGATCACTAAAAAGCGAGGAATGACTCACGAGTAGAAAACCAGGAACAAAAAACATTCAAGCAATTATTAGAGCGTAAAAGCTGAAATATTCTCAAGTTATTAAACGCTCAATCCTCAAGCCTACACTACGAAGAACATCAATCCAACACTCACTTTGTGAAGGAAAGATAACTTCAATCGAGTTGAAGAGGAAATTCTTGAAAAATCAAAGGGTCTACATTCCTCGAAGGGATCGTAGGAAGGTTCAAGTCGAACAGTCTTGAGCTTTTGGAGGGCTTCGTGATCAAATACAAAAAGCTTGAGCAAGTGGGCATGTAGTAGCAAAGCGGTGCCTGTGAAGAAAGGCCCGAGTCATACGAGATCGGTGAGTGATCAAGGCGTCTCAGGCCCGAGTCCCAAAGGATCAAGTCAAAGTGTGATCAAGACTTGTATGCGGGTATTACCACTTTGTATCTTGATCAATACCTAGTGGATTCCTCCGGGGAGTTGGAGAAGAGAGGAGTAGAAGAATTACCCCATCTTGAACCTCTATAAAAATCTTATTGTGTCATTTACACTTGACACTTTAATTCTTGCATCATATTTGTTTATTTACTGTGACATATTTGCTATCCATTAGATAATCTCTAAGTACTAAATCAAGCTCTAAATCTCTACTTAACCAAACTTAAGGGTGTTAAGTCTTCAGTGAAAACAAACCACAATTGAGTTAATTTAGACTTAACAAGAGTTATTCCATCAACGGCTCGATTGAGTGCGTTGAGAAGACTAACTCTCTTGATTAACTAAATTGGGTGTCCACAGACACAAGCAAAAGTATCAACTCTGATTTTTAAAAGGACTAAATCAAAAATTTGGTAAGGTTTATTCAACCCCCTTCTAAACCTTACACTTACACCCCTTGGACCTACAAGTGGTATCGGAGCGGTTGGTTCATTGAGCCTTCCAAGTTCTTGAACTAGATCTCAAACTTTTCAAAAATCTACGCTTTAGTACTTAAACTTTCAAACTACCTTTATCATTAAAATTTATTATCATGGAAGCAAATTTGACACGCATCCCTATGTTCACAATTGAAGAATTCGATGGTGGAAAATTCGTATGCGAGCTCATCTATCGACATTACATGATGAGATGTGGATAGTGATAGAGAGGATGGGCCAGCTGCAAATCTTAAAGGTGAACTCTGCTATAAGAAGAGGCTGCGGTGAAGGAGAAGAGGATGTTGCTCCCGGACCCGACCATGGTTGAAAAACCAAGCCCGAATGGACAAATGATAGACGAAAAAAGATACAACACAGGACAATGTAGCCAAGGACATCGCTTTACAAAACCTTGGACAAAGCCATATTCAATAAAAGTCAAATCATGCAAAAGCGACTAAAGAAATGCAGGACAAGCTAACATTAATTTGTGAAGGCTCGAGCAAATCAAAAAACAAATTAGCGATGGGCAATGTCTGAGAAATTTGAGAACTTCAAAATGATCTTAGGAAAACGTGGATCAAGCTGGATGCTCGGTTAACGAAATCACCAACGAGCTATCTGCACTTGGAAAGGAATATACGAAGAAATGTGTATGAAGATCTAAAAATCTTCGGTGAATGGGAAATGAAAGTCATGGCACTAAGACATTCCATGGACCTATCAAAGACATCAACCATGAACTATTCTCGGACCTCAAAGCCCTACGAGTTTGGTGAGAAGAAAAGACCCGAGGAAGAGACAAGCGTACCCCCAAGCAGTTTTGCTCTAATTGTTAAAGATGGGAAGAAGTGAGTCAAAGAAGTCATTGATCGGAAAAATAACCTGATGGTTAAAGGTTCAACAAGTTCTTCAATAAGAACTACAAGAGAAGCAAGGCGAATCTTCGAGAAGACACTCGGCTCCTCCAAGTCAAGGGAAGATAGGCCAACCAAGAAAAAAGATCATCAAAAAGCTGAATATCAAAGGGTGACAATCCAGAATGGAAAGAGGTGATCAAAGGTTGAATATCTATCTTTGGGCCTTGACAACTGACAGTCACTATGCCGTTATTTGCCCATATCACTGTAGTCAACAAATCGAGGAATGAAGAAGAAAGAAAGGTCTTGAGAGAAAGAAGACAAGAAAACAAAAAAGGCAATGATGGTGCGGAGAAATTGCTTTGAACAACCAAGTCAAAAGCAGGTGATTGAGAAGCGATGAAGGCGACTACTCAAGTGACTCGAAGAAGAAAAGGCTTTTGATGGCCAAGAACAAGATCAACGACCCGAAGATGAGTACACTCTAACTCATCAAACTCGTTCTAGTGATAGTGTAGCGACACACACACATATCACCCACGATCTTTATGATTCATTAGGCAAAATGATGAAAGATTTTGAACACATTAAATCCTCACACACACTATTAAATGAGGAAAACAACCTACTCAGGCAAAACTCAAAAAATGACTAAGGAGGCTGAGTACTCTAAGTCAAATAGTGATGAGAATGAAAGTTTAAAAATTTGAAAATGCTAAGTTAATAAGCGAGAAATAGTTGCCATAGAAAAGAGGAGAATGACCTCAAAAATGTGATTGCCTCATTCACTAAGGCATCTAAATCATTGGATGATCTTATTATGAGTCAAAGAGAATGTGGAAACAAGGCAGGCTTAGGATTTAATTCCTCATCTTGCTATGTCAAACTCAAAAGTAATTTTGGAAAAAGGATCTTCAAGCAATGAAGAGTCAAAAAATCAAAAACTCTAAATGTTGCACACATTCACTCCAAAGCACCTAAAAGCAAAGCGGCCTTGGTTATAATGGAAAAGGAAACGGCCAGATTGAGTCTCGGCTGAAAGAATGAGAAGAGGTTGATCGCGTTCCTCGGCAAACTCCAAGCAGAAAATACTCGTAAAGAAAAAGCGAGCTACCAAAAACCACGGAAAATCTATAAAGAAATACATATGATGGGAATGGTAGAAAATATCCAAGCGAAGCTGATTGGAATGATGTGAACTATCGGCATAGACTTATGGAATATAAGCCCAAATGGCAAGGCACAGAACTCGGCAAAAGGCCATTCCAAAAGTATAAGAACTTTCATCGACACACATATGCACCTAGGCACTACACTCGAGACACCACAATTACCCCAAAGAAGGCGATTGCTAAAACTTATACGACTACGTCTGAGACAAAGAAGCGGTTGTATGAACACAAAATCCCCAAGCAATTTGCCAAGATTAATTATGATTATGGCGCGATAGATGGCAACCCGCCCAGTCAAATCATTTGGCTATAAGTTGGTTGGATCATCTTACAATTCTAACCCCTCGGGACCCGGACAAATATGGGTACCTAAAACTTAATTTCCTTGATTGCGGTTCAAGGAACAGTGATGCGGGAACTGGTACATGGATAGTGGGTATTCCCGGACATATGACGAAACAAGAAAAATTTGTCAAAATTTAAGGAAGTTAAAGGAAGCAAAAGTCATATTTGGAGGAAATGAAGCTCGGTGAAATAAGAGGCATTGGATCCATCAAGAGGAATGGATTAGAAATCACGGATGTTGCATATGTTGAAGGACTCAACGTCAACTTGCTAAGCATCGATCAACTGTTGCTGTGACAAAGGCTATAATGTTGGATTTAACATGGGTATATGCCAAATCAAGGATACTAAATCGAATGAATGTGGCACAAAAAGCGAGTCACACTAAATTTCAAAGCGATTAACAAGCTTGCAAAGTAATCTTGTGGAAGGACTTCAGGACTCGATATACAAGAAGGAGAGTATATGTGATGCATGTCGAAAGGAAAAATAAATCAAATCTTCATTCAAAGAAAAGACATGTCCATCTTCAACAAGAATATTGCATCTGCTACATATGGATCTATTTGGCGATTGGAACCAAGCTAGCATAAGTGGAAAGAAATACACCTTGGTGGTAGTAGATGACTACTCAAGATATACATGGACAATATTCATGTGTAAGAAGAAAGAAACTCTCTGAAACTACCACGGTGATGAAGAGGATTCAAAATGAGAAAACAGCAAACCATTATCAAAATAAGATCGACGGAAGGCCATTTGTCAATGGAATAATAACTTCGATATTGTATTGAAAATGGTATTGGTCATGAACTATCTCTGCGACAAGGACTCCACAGCAGAATGGAGTTGCGAGAAAGAAGGAACAAAACTCTCAAAAGAAGCGGCAAGGACCATGTTAGGCTGACGAAGCGGGGTTACAAAAAGATTTTGGTGAAGCAATCAACACGACTTGCTACACTCAAAAGCAGATGTATGATAAGCAGGCGGTGACAAAGACTCCTATGTGTTAGGAAATTTATTGTTTAGATTTTGATGAATGCCATGTAAAACTTAGAATAGGAAGTTGGCACCCCATTCTTGTTGTAAAATGCATTGTAATAAATAAGGCTGATCAAGGCGTTAAATCGGCTACGCCCAAACATGCAAGAAGACAAGCTGGAGAACTAGAAGGAAGACTCATTGCGAGGCAATGAGTATGGCAAAGAAGAGTAGACGGGAACTCTCTTGAAGAAGCGGTGAGATCGGTGAGTAGAGTATCGATCAAGTCAACTCAAGAAGAGCCAAGTCTCAAGTTGAAGTGAAAAGAGTCATCCAATGATTGGAAGGCGACTCAAGTCACACAGGAAAGCAAAGAAATGCGGTCAAGTCGAGATAAGCGAAAAGATCCGTTGCCGCAAATCAAGAAAATTACTTAAACAAGTAATATCTCCATACTACCTTTCTCGAAGTGCTCGGTCCCGAAGCGTGCAAAAGAATAAACCAATGGGAAGCACTACACCGTGTCGGAACTACGAAAGGTGAAAAAAAAATTCATCGAGAAAGCGGCAATTCAAGAATTTGCAACAAGACAAACCAACGGCCCAAAGTGACTTTCAAAAAATAAGCTATCTCTTCAACGGGCAAATTTTTGAAAGATCACTATAAAAGGCTGAGTTTATTTGAAAAGAAGAGGAGAGCTTGACCAAGTGATTAAGACAAGAACCAAAAGCGTTCAAGCAATTATTAGAAAATGCGAAATATTCTCAATCCTCAAGCTACTGAAGAACATCAATCAACACTCACTGTGAAGGAAAGATAACTTCAATCGGTTGAAGAGGAAAATCTTGAAAAATTAAAGGGTCTACATTCCACGAAGGATTGTAGGAAGGTTAGTCGAACCAAGTCTTGAGCTTTTGGAGGCTTCGTGATCAAATCCAAAGAGCTTGAGCAAGTGAGCTGTAGTAGCAAAGCGGTGCCCACATGTGAAGAAAGGCCCAGTCGTCGAAAGCCGGTGAGTGATCAAGCGTCTCAGGCCCAGTCCCAAAGGATCAAATCGTTGTGTGATCAAAACTTGTATGGGCTGCTACCACTTTGTATGCGATCAATACCTAGTGGATTCCTCCGGGAGTTGGAGAAGAGAGGAGTAGAAGAATTACCCCATCTTGAACCTCTATAAAAATTTTATTGTGTCATTTACATTTGACATTTTAATTCTGCATCTTAATTGTTTAAATCTGTTTGATAAATTTGCTATCCACTTGATAATTTCTAAGTACTAAACCAAGCACTAAATCCTTGCTTAATCAAACTTAAGGGTGTTAAGTCTTCGCTGAAAACAAACCACGATTGAGTTAATTTAGACTTAACGGTTGAGTTATTCCATCAACGGCTCGATTGAGTGCATTGAGAGACTAACTCTCTAATTATCTAAATCAGTGTCCACGAGACAGCTGTGTGTAGTATCAACTACGAATATTTAAAAGGACTAAATCGAAAATTTGGTAAGGTTTATTCAACCCCTTCTAAACCTTACACTTACACCCCCAGGACCTACACTATGAGATTTGGATAGGGAGAAAACCAAATGTTGCATATTTTAGAATATTTGGATGTAAATGCTTCATCCACAACAATGGCAAAGATAATCTAAAGGCCTTGATGCTAAAAGTGATGAAGGTATCTTCTTAGGATACTCGGTGAAAGCAAAGCTTTAGTACTCAACAAAAGGACTATGGTTGCGGAGGAATCCGTTCATGTGGTATTCGATGAGCGAATGTAAATGGAGAAGATATTGAAGAATCGGTGACAAATTTGAATCATCAAACATAGAAAAATCCCTATCTTTGAAATTTGGCTGAATTGTAAACTTCGAAGAAGAAGATGGAATGGCGAATCTCAAAAGCATTTGGAAAATTTGCGGCTAAGTGACTCTGAGAGAGGTGATCAAAAGCAACATTTGCTAACAACAATCCGATACTTACTCCAACTTTGATGTAAGATGGGTGAAAGATATCCACGAGAACTTGTCATTGGAGATATAAGAGAAGGTGTCAAAACAAGATCGAGAACTCAACAAAGCTATGTTCACATGCTTTATCTACATAAATAGAGCCCAAAAGATGTGTTACAAGCATTGGATGACACATTGGATTCAAGCTATGCAAGAAGAAGCTGAATCGGTTTGAAAGAAATAAAGTATGGGAATTAGTTCAAAGACCCACACATCAAAATGTTATTGGTACTAAATGGGTGTTGACAAGATGAGCGAGGAAGGTTATGGTAAGAAACAAAGCAAGACTAGTAGCCAAGGATATTGCCAAGAAGAAGAATAGATTTTGATGAAACATTTGCTCATGTAGCAAGATTGGAAGCTATAAGGATGTTTCTTGCCTATACGACTCACAAAATTTCATTGTATATCGAGATGGATGTAAAAGTGCATTCCTAAATGGTTTATTGGAAGAAGAAGTGTATGTTGAACAACCTCCAAGATTTGAAGCGAGAAGACTCTTGGAGATAAGGTATACAAACTCAAAAAAGAGGCACCCGAGCATGGTATGATACCTTGTCACAATTAAATGGCGAGAATGGATTCACAAAGGAAAAGTAGATAGAACACTTTTGAATTCAAGACAAAAAGAGTATCTTGCTTGTTCAAATATATGTGGATGACATCATTTTTGGATCCACAAACAAGAATTGTGAAAAATTTTCAAACCTCATGCAAAGTAAATTTGAAATGAGCATGATGGGAGAGGCGACATTCTTCCTTGGACTCCAAGTGAAACAAGCTGAAGGATGGAGCGTTTATAAGTCAAACAAAATACACGGGAGACTTAATGAAGAAATTTGGTATGGAGGAGAAGTCTTACGTGAAAATACCAATGAATACATCGATCAAAATGGACATGGATGCGAGATGGCAAGCACAGATTAAACAAGATCTGAGCACTTATTGGATCATTACTCTATCTTCGACACGGACATCACCTTTCTTTGGTCAGTCAAAACAAGATCTGAGCACTTATTCCATCAACGGCTCGATTGAGTGCATTTGAGAGACTAACTCTCTTGATTATCTAAATCATCGGTGTCCACGAGACACGGTCATGTAGTATCAACTCGAATATTTAAAAGGACTAAATCGAAAATTTGGTAAGGTTTATTCAACCCCCTTCTAAACCTTACACTTACACCCCTTGGGACCTACAAGTGGTATCGGAGCGGTTGGTTCATTGAGCCTTCCTTGGTTCTTGAACTAGATCTCAAACTTTTCAAAGTCGCTTTAGTACTTAAACTTTCAAAACTCTTTTTATCATTAAAAGTTATTATCATGGAAGCAAATTTGACACGCATCCTATGTTCACTATTGAAGAATTTGATGATTGGAAAATTCGTATGCGAGCTCATCTATCGGCATTACATGATGAGATGTGGATAGTGATAGAGGATGGGCCTTTGCAAATCTTAAAGGTGAACAATTTGTAAAAAAAAGCTGCGGTGAAGGAGAAGGATGTTGCTCCCGGACCGATCATGGTTGAAAAACCAAGCGAATGGACAAATGATGGCCGAAAAAAGATACAACCTGGACAATGTAGCCAAAGACATCCTTTACAAAACCTTGGACAAAGCCATATTCAACAAAGTCAAATCATGCAAAACGGCTAAAGAAATGCAGGACAAGCTAACATTGATTTGTGAAGGCTCGAGCAAATCAAAAGAAAATAAATTATCGATGTTTGTACAAAAATTTGAAAATTTCAAAATGATCTCGGGAAAAACACGATCAAGCTGGATGCTCGGTTCCACGAAAATCACCAATGAGCTATACGCACTTGGAAAGGAATATATCGAGAAGAAATGTGTATGAAGATCTAAAAATCTTCGGTGAATGGGAAATGAAAGTCATGGCACTGAGACATTCCATGGACCTATCAAAGACATCCAATCATGAATTATTCTCGGATCTCAAAACTACGAGTTTGGCGAAAGAAAAGACCAGGAAGAGGCAATTTGTACCCAAAAGCAGTTTGCTCTAGTGTTAAAGATGGGAAGAGAGGCTGAGGTCGAAAGTCAAAACGATCGGAAGAAATAGCCCTCATGGTTAAAAGGTTCAACAAGTTCTTCAATAAGAACTACAAGAGAGAAAGGGTGAATCTTCCGAAGACACTCGGCTCCCTCCAAATCAAGGAAGATAGGCCAATCAAGAAACAGATCATCGAGAAAATTTGAATATCAAAGAGTGACAATCGAAATGGAAAAAGGCTGATCAAAGGTTGAATATCTATCTTTGGGCTGTAGACAACCAGTCACTATGCCATTGATTGCCCATATCTGTAGTCAACAAATCTGAGGAATGAAGAAGAAAGAAAGGTCTTGAGAGAAAGAAGAAAAAAAAAAGAAAAAAGCGATGTTGGCTCTGAGGGCTTTGAAACAACCAAGTCGAAGAAGACAAGCTGATTGACGATGAAGCTAACTACTCAAGTGACTACGAAGAAGAAGCCCGATCATTTAATGGCCAAGGAAAGGATCAA
This sequence comes from Rehmannia glutinosa, assembly GCA_016081115.2. Lineage (NCBI taxonomy): Eukaryota > Viridiplantae > Streptophyta > Magnoliopsida > Lamiales > Orobanchaceae > Rehmannia > Rehmannia glutinosa. The sequence goes on along the minus strand of CM071931.1, from coordinate 59,642,286 downwards.
CGACCAAGAAGATGAGGTACACTCTAACTCATCAAACTCGGACTCTAGTGATAGTGGTTGATGATACACACACTTCATCACCCCTTGTCTTTATGATTCATTAGGCAAAATGATGAAAGATTTTGAACACATTAAATCCTCACACACACTATTAAATGAGGAAAACACTGACTACTCAAGAGCCAAAACTCAAAAATTGACTAAGGGTGTACTCTAAGTCAAATAGGCTGATGAGAATGATAGTTTAAAAATTGAAAATGCTAAGTTAATAGCAGAAATTGCTTGCCATAGAGAAGAGGAGAATGACCTCAAAAATGTTATTGCCTCATTCACTAAGGCATCTAAATCATTGGATGATCTTATTATGAGTCAAAGAGAATGTGGAGACAAGGCAGGCTTAGGATTTAATTCCTCGTGCTATGTCAAACTCAAAAGTGATTTTGGAAAAAGGATCTTCAAGCAATGAAGAGTCAAAAAATCCAAAACTATAAATGTTGCACAAACATTCACTCAAAAAGCACAATTACAAGCAAAGCGGCCTTGGTTATAAAGGAAAAGGAAAACAACCGATTGAGTGCGGCTTTGAAGGACAAGCGAAGAGATTGGCCGAGTTCCTCGGCAAACTCCAAGCAAAAATACTCTAAAGAAGAAACAAAGCTACCAAAAACCCAGGAAAATCTATAAAAGAAATACATATGATGGGAATGGTAGAAAATATCAAGCCAAGTGATTGGAATAATGAAAACTATCGGCATAGACTTATGGAATATAAGCCCAAATGGCAAAGGCTTAGAACTCGTGAAAGGCCATTCCAAAAGTATAAGAGCTTTCATCGGCACACATATGCACCTAGGCACTACACTCGGAGAGACACCACAATTACCCCGAAAGAAGCGATTGCTAAAACATATACACAGGCATACGACAAAGGCAATTTGTATGAACCTAAAATCCCCAAAGCAATTTGCGAGATTAATTATGATTATGGCAGCTGATAGATGGCAACCCCTTAGAGTCAAATCATTTGGCTATAAGTTGGTTGGATCATCTTACAACTCTAACCCCTCGGGACCCGGACAAATATGGGTACCTAAAACTTAATTTCCTTGATTGCGGGTTCAAGAGCGATTGAGTGCGAAGGAACTGGTACATGGATAGTAAAATTATTCCCGGACATATGATAGAAAACAAGAAAATCTGTCAAAATTTAAGGAAGTTAAAGGAGCAAAAGTCATATTTGGAGGAAATGAAGCTCGGTGAAATAAGAGGCATTGGATCCATCAAGAGGAATGGATTAGAAATCACGGATGTTGCATATGTTGAAGGACTCAACTTCAACTTGTTAAGCATCAACCAACTCTGTGACAAGGGTTATAATGTTGGATTTAACATGGGTATATGCCAAATCAAGGATCTTGAAGCGAATGAAGTTGTGTTGCAAGGATGCGGACAAAAGAACATGTATGTAGTAGATTGGTCAACGCTACACACAACACTTGTATATTAGCAAAAACCAATGAATCAAGTTGGGTTTGGCACAAAAAAGTGAGTCACCTAAATTTCAAAGCGATTAACAAGCTTGCACGAAGTAATCTTGTGGAAGGACTTCCAGGACTCGATATCTGAAGGAGAGTGTATGTGATGCATGTCGAGAAAGGAAAACAAATCAAATCTTCATTCAAGGAAAAGACATGCCCATCTTCAACAAGAATATTGCATACTGCTACATATGGATCTATTTGGGCATTGAACCAACTAGCATAAGTGGAAAGAAATACACCTTGGTGGTAGTAGATGACTACTCAAGATATACATGGACAATATTCATGTGTAAGAAGAAAGAAACTCTCTGACGAAACTACCCACGGTGATGAAGAGGATTCAAAATGAGAAGAGTCAAACCATTATCAAAATAAGATCGACGAGGAAGGCTGAGTTTGTCAATGGAATAATAACTTCGATATTGTATTGAAAATGGTATTGGTCATGAACTATCGGACAAGGACCCACGGCGAGAATGGAGTTGCGAGAAAGAAGGAAACGAACTCTCAAGGAAGCGGCAAGGACCATGTTAGGTTGACGGGATTACAAAAAGATTTTGGGATGAAGCAATCAACACAACTTGCTACACTCAAAGCAGGATGTATGATAAACAAGCAGTGACAAAGACTCCCTATGAGATTTGGTGGAAGAAAACCAAATGTTGCATATTTGAGAATATTTGGATGTAAATGCTTCATCCACAACAATGGCAAGAGACAATCCAAGGCTTTCGATGCTAAAGGCGATGAAGGTATCTTCTTGGGATACTCGGTGAAAGCAAACCTCTGAGTACTCAACAAAGGACTATGGTTGCGAAAGAATCCATTCATGTGGTATTCGATGAGCGAATGTAAATGGAGAAGACATTGAAGAGTCGGTGACAAATTGAATCATCATGTGCTACCATCGGAAGAGTCCTATCTTTGAAGTAAATGGAAAAGTTGGAATTATAAACTCGAGAAGAAGATGAGATAGGAAGATGAATCTCAAAAGCAATTGGAAAATTTGCGGCTAAGTGATTACGAGAGAAGGCTGAACACAACAACACAGTACAAGGCAGTGAATCCGGCTAACTTACTCCAACGATGTAAGATGGTGAGAGACCATCCACGAGAACTTGTCATTGGAGATATAAGAGAAGGTGTCAAAACAAGATCGAGAACCCAACAAGAAGCCATGTTCACATGCTTTATCTCATAAATAGAGCCCAAAGATGTGTCACAAGCATTGGATGACACACATTGGATTCAAGCTATCAAGAAGAGCTGAATCGATTTGAAAAAATAAAGTATGGGAATTAGTTCAAAGACCCACACATCAAAATGTTATTGGTACTAAATGGGTGTTGAAATAAGATGAGCGAGGAAGGTTACGTAGTAAGAAACAAAGCAAGACTAGTAGCCAAAGGATATTGCCAAGAAGAAGGAATAGATTTTGATGAAACATTTGCTCTGTAGCAAGATTGGAAGCTATAAGGATGTTTCTTGCCTATGCGGCTCACAAGAATTTCATTGTATATCAAATGGATGTAAAAGTGCATTCTAAATGGTTTATTGGAAGAAGAAGTGTATGTTGAACAACCTCGAGGATTTGAGAGAAGACTCTTGGAGATAAGGTATACAAACTCAAGAAAGCCTGTATGGATTGAAAGCAGGCACCCGAGCATGGTATGATACTTTGTCACAATTCTAGCGAAAATGGATTCACAAAGGAAAAGTAGATAGAACACTTTTGAGAATTCAAGACAAAAAAAGAGTATCTTTGCTTGTTCAAATATATGTGGATGACATCATTTTTGGATCCACGAACAAGAAGGCTGTGTGAAAAATTTTCAAACCTCATGCAAAGTAAATTTGAAATGAGCATGATGGGAGAAGGCGACATTCTTCCTTGGACTCCAAGTGAAACAAGCTGAAGGATGGAGCGTTTATAAGTCAAACAAAATACACGAGAGACTTAATGAAGAAATTTGGTATGGAGGAGAAGTCTTACGTGAAAATACCAATGAATACATCGATCAAAATGGACATGGATGCGGATGGCAAGCACAGTAGATCAAACAAGATCTGAGCACTTATTGGATCATTGCTCTATCTTCTGACAAGCGGCGGACATCACCTTTCTTTGTAGGTGTATGTGCAAGATTTCAATCTGCTCAAAGAGAAACCATATATGACAACTAAGAGAATCTTGAGATACTTGAAAGGAAGCCAAGAAGTTGGCTTATGGTATCAAAGGAAGGTGGATTCAAGCTAATTGGCTATTGGACTACGACTATCTTTGGATCACGAGTTGTGAAGAAAAACACCTCGAGGCACATGTCAAATGCTAGGAAAGCGGTGATTTCTGGTTTAGCAAGCAAAAATTCAATTGCCACCTCTGGTGACGAGAATACATAGTTGCGGCGTTTGTTGTGCCCAAGTCCTATGGATGAGACAACAAGAGAGACTATGAAGTTGAAGAAAAAGAAATTCCAATCATGTGTGATAACACAAGTGCAATGCAATCACTCAAAATCTGTGTTGCACTAAAGAACAAAGCATATCGATGTCATATATCACTTCATAAGAGATCATGTTGAAAAGAAGGACATCATCGTGGAATATATCTCAAGCGATAAACAATTGGTGACATCTTCACAAAACCGTTATGTGAGTCAAGATTTGAAGAACTCGAAGCATGAGTTGTGGTTAATTGGTGAGTTAACATTGAGAAGACTCAAAGAAAAAGAAATGGAACAGAAAAAGGAAAAAGAGCTTAAATACATCAATTTGTATTGGAAAAACGACTATACTAAGTCATCTGGTATTTGAGTCACTAAGAGAACTATGAGAAGAGGAGTTAAATCGGCTAAAGGATAAAATTTGAGTCACTTATGAGCAAAGTGACAAAAACGCGATCGTTTTTACTAAGCGGGAATGTTTTTAAGAATAGCGTTAGCATAATGATGATGTGTCTGGAGGACATAAAGCTGCACACCAAGCTTATGATTGGATATAAATCTTTGCCACATTAAATACGAGACATTAAATGGTAAATAGGCGTGCAAAATCTAAGCCGTTGATTTCGATCACATTTCAAAAACCACCACCGTCCTTTCATAAACCATCTTAAACCATTTTTCCCATTTCTCTCACACACTATCAAAGCTGTTCATCTCTCTCTCTCTCTCAAAAGCAAAAACTCTCTCAAAAACCTATCTATCTTCAAATCAATCCAGAAGTTTTCTTGATAAAATCTGAAAAATGGCACCAACTTATGATTTTATCAAGTTAGGAAATCAAATCCACACCAGGGTCTACCGTGGATTTCGAGGCATGGTCAAATAGGGGTCGAATGACGCCCTCATAAAGAAAATAGCTGAAAAACTCCAAGCGAGCCCAGTGAAATCGTTTTACGATGGAATTTTCGATGACATATGTGGAGGAGGTCGCACAATTCTATGTGAGCGGCTTGAGATTCACGATGAAGGAATAAAGTCATCATTCACGGAAAGGAGTTCACCATCTCGCGAAGGATTTGGTGAACAACTGCTCATTACCAACGGAAGGAGCATCGAGAAATGTGAAGCTGATGTAAACTTGGTAGCTTTGCTTGGAAGGAAATAGCCAAGCCCGACTATCTTTGATAAAATTGTTTACCACAAATAAGAAGGCTAACTTTGAAGGAGGACTATCACAAAGGCTGTTGGACATAGTTGCCAAATGTATTGACATCAAATTTGGCGGCTTTGACCCAACATCCAAAAGTTGATAAGTAATGGCTGCGATCATTGAAGAAAGGAAAATAAAGCTGGGTGAGTTTGTCTACAACGGACTATGCCAAAATGTGAGAACAAATCCTTCAAGGAAGATGGCACATTTGGAGGATCCCTAGGATATGGCACAGTGATTGGCGGATGATGGAAGTGAAAGAGTCCCTCTTAGACATGGAAATCGTTCCATGTTAACAAGAGATGTTGAATCAAACCTCTACAGCGCCTGAAGAAACCTACGCGAAGGCGGACACAAGTGAGGCGGAATCGGTGACCACTGAAGATACATCTATTTCCTCTCCACCAAAGAAGAAAGCGCCCTGCTTGGTGCTAAGAAAAATGCTATGCCCCTGCTGACAAAGAAAATCAAACTGCTCCACCTGCCCGGCCGAGTCACACCCCCCACACAGTGTCTCACCGGCGTGTGATCGAAAGGACTCTCAAATACCTTCTCCGATCGTCAAAAGGAGGAGAAGCGATAAGCGAGACGACCGGCTCCTCGAGAAGAAAACACTAGCAGGCCCCCCCCAGACTCGAAAAAACCGTCTACGAACCGAGAAATCCCTGCAGTACAAACTAGGAGACGAAGAAGAATCATCAAGCACTCCGAGCTTGAGCCGAGGAGTCGGCCACTCGGTGGGCGAATCTGGGAGGCTGGCTGAGAAGTAGAGTCTCGGATGTAATTGATGAAACAACCAAAAATCTGCTGAAATCAATCATCGAGAAGGCCAAGCTGAAGAAATAGCTTGCGATCCGTTGAGATCGAAAAAGAAGGCGATAGAGGCGATAGTGATGTGATGATCCTATCCCCACCTTACCCGGACATCAAAATCGTCTGCGTGAGTGGAGAAATGGAAATTAAGTAAATCGAGGAGCAGTTCCAACGGCCCGAGTTTATAGAAGAAGAAGAGGAAGCTGTTAAACTTCCTTGGACTAACATTTGTGATCCCAGCCTGGATGAAGACAAGCGCACGATATCCTGCGAGATCCTCAAGGATAAGGAGAAGGAAAAACAAGCGAGAGGAAGGCGAGGCACGTGAGAAGGCCGACATATGCCTATCTCGGCACCCACGAGAACACACACATCCTCTCTCTTGATGTCTTATCGGCGATGATGAGGATCGGACCTGCTTGCCCCGGAAGAGTTGCAAATGCGGCAAGCATTGCCGAATCGAGAATCCTTCCGCGAGCAAAGATTGATGGAGGGACCGGAGAGTCCTCGAACACAGTGGAAATTGATCAAAGGAGTGGTTCAACAAATCGCCATCGTTGTTGCTGCCACCACTTCCCCGACTCACTCGGAAGAAGGCAATAAGGGAGATGGCGATGGCGGGATAGTAGGGACCCCGGTCGAGCCAACCCCTATTGAAGGTGTCTTACCACCTGCCCCAGCGGCTGAACACTCAATAAAACAGTAGGGAGTCGGAGGCAGTGACCCCATTCAAGTCACTCGGTGGTGCGCCCGGTGAGAAACTCCCTCCCAGCTTGCGGCAAGATCGGAGAATCTGCGGATGACTCCTAGCGAATCCGGGAGGTGAAGTGGAGAAAGTACACCACCAAGCGAACAACAAGTTGCCATCAACGAAGCTCGAGATAGTTGAAGGCTGTCTCGGTGAGAGTGCCAAGCTACTACGAAGGCTAATGGCTGCTGTGCGATGCGATCGAGGCATAGGAAGGAACAGACCCAGGAGTTAACACTGCAGGCGATGAAAGTGCAATCCATGGGGTTGAGACTCAATGGATGCCACCACGAAAGACCACTAAGGCAGTGACCTTTGTGTCGAAAGGGAGGTCAAAACCTCGCTGCGATCGAGGCTGTAGGAGGTAATGAAGGCCCACGGGAGGTTGAGACTTCCGGGGTAAAGAAAGCTGAAGTAGAGAACATCCCTCCTGCTATCATCGACCCATCGAAAAGGAGATAGGTGCTCTTCATGATTCCCAGGATAATCGATGTAACCTTTCTAGGATCGAGAAAGCGACGAAGAAGGCTGAGTCATCCCCGTAATAGATCAAAAGACTTCAAGTTGCGGATGTTCCCGGCACGAGCAAATCGATCTCAAGACTACTCGTCAAACCTTTAATTTTGATGATTGCGCCACCAATGGAAATCTCATCATCGTCGATGGCCTTGATAAGGCGGACGATCCACTCAATTGGAGAAACCAGTGAGACCAACGAAGGCTGTTGAGGCAGGCGAGGCTCAGCAAAGCTGGTCACTTCTATGACCCCAGCTGAAAGCCAGCGCGAGGTTCCCCAAGCTGCAGCGGTTCGACTCAAAAGGAACTTCCCGCACCGCTCATCATTGAACAAATCCCGATTGGCGGTGATGAATCCTTTATAGAATCTTTTCCTTTTTCCACCCTGGAGTACCCGACCTCCATGAAAGAATCGAGAGAAGAAACGAAGCGCGCACGCTACCATAGACCAGCTCTGTCATTTAAGTCGGTACCATCGTTCGGTGACTATGACTTTGTGGCTGCGTGGCCATCAAATCTGTGGAAGAATCGGTGAAGTTCACGAAGTGTTCAAGGCATTATTTGCTTGAGATTGAGCGAATGGAGAGGCACCGAGCCTCTATGGACGTCGGACAACGAGAGATGCAAATCTTCTACTGGCGACTTGAGAGGCATCACGGTGAGATCGAGGAATGGTAGCAACGACAAACAATGCGTGTGGAACAAGTTAGATACTTGAGGACATTGTTCAACAAAAATTTGCTTGGTATGGAAGGCGAGAATCTTGATCAAAAGCGAAGTTGAGAGAACACATTGAGCACATGCATGAAGCTCACTTTATGCCGAGATAAAGTAGCAGCTGCGTGAGCAAAATAAGTGTGATCTTGGCGTCTGGAAGCAAATATGGACCAGAAAATTCAGCCTTCTCATGGCTGAAATGAAGCTCATCTCGTGAGTCAATGCTACTCGATCCGAATTTAAATCTTGTATACTCATGATGAGACTTGAGACAAAACTCAACTATCGGCGAGCTCGACTTCACTGCTTGCAAGTCTGTTCAGGCGTTCCTCTCTCCTTTGATGATGCCAAAAGGGGAAGAGGAATACCTAAAGCGCAAAGGATCGAAGTTGAGAAGGAGGAGAAGCGTGCGAAGGAAAAAATCGGTGAGGAAGTGTTGAAACAAAAGAAAGGAAAGCTTGTTGAGGGGAAGGATCGACAAATGTGACCTTGATGATTGCACAAACCCCCAACAAGGTCTTGTCACGGTGACATTATCAACAAACTCCCAATGACTCTGCCACTCCAACACTCTGCTATATCTATGGTGAAAAGAAAAAATAATTGAAGCGAGGGATGAAGAAAGTGGAAGGAAGAATGGATGCCAGTTATGAACATCTTGAAAGAACATGGAGGCATTCGGTGAAGCGAGAGACACTTATGCCATCTCGGATGTCGGGACGAGCCTCGTCGAGTTGATGAATTTAAAATGCTCGCATCTGAAGGATACTTTGCAAATATGTCTATGGCTCAAGCTTGGGACTTATCTTGGGAAAAGGTCTCACGTTATGTGAAGAAGGCTGACGAGCGTGACTACCGTGATCGCTCTGCTGGTCACTCCATTGTCACTCGGTGGAAAGAAAGACCCGTACAATACACGCCCGGGTAGAGGAAAAAGTAGTGGTGGAGGAAGAGGTTTCATACCTGGCCTATGCCCAAAAATATTAGTACATAGATCCGAGGCAAAAAGGAGGAGGATCTCTGGGGCTGGCCTTGACCAAATAGCAAATTTGCAAGTGGCTAAAAGTAATCTTGAGTATCACGAAAAGAATAGAATAGAAAGAAAACAAGAGACAAACTCGGCTATGGGAGGAAAGACAAGAGATTAAGAAGAGATGAAGGCTGCCGGGAAGGCATATGAAAAGAAAAAGAAGAAGCGGTGACGATGAGAAAAAGAAAGAAGAAGCGAGAAGATCTTTGAACAAGATGAAAGAAGGAGACATGAAGAAGATGAAGTGTAGCTGTCCACCCCTTCATGTATTTTATCATGTAAATACATACTATGTAAGTCTTACGTAATAAAGCTATAAATTCTTCATTTTTGTGTAGACAAATGTTTGCTCACGATACACTTTATGCAGATTGTGTAAAGAACAAGAATGTCATGATCAATAAAAGGATTGATTCTACGCATACATTCTATGTAAATACACTATCTGTATGTATCTTTGCTATTTGCATTTTTGAATGATTTAAGTTTTGGCATCATCAAAAGGAAATTGTTAGGAAATTTATTGTTTAGATTTTGATGAATGCCATATAAAACTTAGAAAAGGAAGTTGGCACCCCATTCTTGTTGTAAAATGCATTGTAATAAATATGGTGATCAAGGCGAGTTAAATCGGCCCCTACGCCCAAACATGCAAAGAAGACAAGCTGGAGAACTAGAAGGAAGACTCATTGCGAGGCAATTGAGTGTGGCAAAGAAAGAGTAGAAGCGGGAACTCTCTTGAAGAAGCGGTGAGTAGAAGTATCGGTCAAGTCAACTCAAGAAGAGCCAAGTCTCAAGTTGAAGTGAGCGGAAGAGTCATCCAATGATTGGAAGGCGACTCTAAGTCACACAGGAAAAAAAGAAATGCGATCAAGTCGAGATAAGCTGAAAAAGATCCGTTGCGCGAGAAATCAAAAGAATTACTTAAACAAGTAATATCTCCATACTACCTTTCTCGAAGTGCTCGATCCCGAAGCGTGCAAAAGAATAAACCAATGGGAAGCACTACACGTGTCGAGAACTGCGAAAGGTGAAAAAAATTCATCGAGAAGCGGCAATTCAAGGACTTGCAAGAAGACAAGCCAACGGTGAAAATGACTTTCAAAAAATAAGCCTATCTCTTCAACGGCAAATTTTTGAAAGATCACTATAAAAAGGAGGAGAGTTTATTTGAAAAAGAAGAGGAGAGCTTGACCAAGTGATTAAGAACCAAAAAAAGCGTTCAAGCAATTATTAGAAAATCTGAAATATTCTCAATACTCAAGCTACGCTACGAAGAACATCAATCCACACTCACTGTGAAGGAAAGATAACTTCAATCGGTTGAAGAGGAAAATCTTGAAAAATTAAGGGTCTACATTCCACGAAGGATTGTAGGAAGGTTGAGTCGAACCAAGTCTTGAGCTTTTGGAGGGCTTCGTGATCAAATCGAAGAGCTTGAGCAAGTGAGTTGTAGTAGCAAAGCGGTTGCCCTGAAGAAGAAGGTCGTCGTGAGAAGCCGGTGAGTGATCAAAGCGTCTCGGAGTGAGTCCCAAAGGATCAAGTGTTGTGTGATCAAGACATGTATACGGGTGCTACCACTTTGTATCTTGATCAATACCTAGTGGATTCCTCCGGGAGTTGGAGAAGAGAGGAGTAGAAGAATTACCCCATCTTGAACCTCTATAAAAATTTTATTGTGTCATTTACATTTCACATTTTAATTCACTGCATCTTAATTGTTTAAATCTGTGATAAATTTGCTATCCACTTGATAATTTCTAAGTACTAAACCAAGCACTAAATCCTTGCTTAATCAAACTTAAGGGTGTTAAGTCTTCAGAAAGCTGAAAACAAACCACGAGTTGAGTTAATTTAGACTTAACAGGTGAGTTATTCCATCAACAACTCGGTTGAGTCATTGAGAGACTAACTCTCGATTATCTAAATCATTATCCACGAGGACACAGCTGTGTAGTATCAACTCTGAATATTTAAAAGGACTAAATCGAAAATTTGGTAAGGTTTATTCAACCCCCTTCTAAACCTTACACTTACACCCCTTGGACCTACACTATGAGATTTGGACGGGAGAAAACCAAATGTTGCATATTTTAGAATATTTGGATGTAAATGCTTCATCACACAACAATGGCAAAGATAATCTAAAGGCCTTGATGCTAAAGGCGATGAAGGTATCTTCTTAGGATACTCGGTGAAAGCAAAGCCTCTGAGTACTCAACAAAGGACTATGGTTGCGAGAGGAATCCATTCATGTGGTATTCGATGAGCGAATGTAAATGGAGAAGATATTGAAGAATCGGTGACAAAATGAATCATTTCAAACATCTGAGAAAAATCCATATCTTTTTTGGCTGGAATTGTAAACTCGAGAAGAAGATGAGATAGCGAATCTCAAAAACAATTGGAAAATTTGCGGCTAAGTGACTCGAGAGAGAAGGCTGATCAAAGCAACACAATTTTGCTAGACAAGCTGAATCCGGCCAACTTACTCCAACTTTGATGTAAGATGGTGAAAGATATCCACGAGAACTTGTCATTGGAGATATAAGAAGGTGTCAAAACAAGATCGAACTCAACAAGAAGCTATGTTCACATGCTTTATCTCGCAAATAGAGACCAAAGATGTGTTACAAGCATTGGATGACACACATTGGATTCAAGCTATGCAAGAAAGAAGTGAATCGAGTTTGAAAGAAATAAAGTATGGGAATTAGTTCAAAGACCCACACATCAAAATGTTATTGGTACTAAATGGGTGTTGAAACAAGATGAGCGAGGAAGGTTACGTGGTAAGAAACAAAGCAAGACTAGTAGCCAAAGGATATTGCCAAGAAGAAGGAATAGATTTTGATGAAACATTTGCTCATGTAGCAAGATTGGAAGCTATAAGGATGTTTCTTGCCTATGCGGCTCACAAGAATTTCATTGTATATCAGGATGGATGTAAAAAGTGCATTCTAAATGGTTTATTGGAAGAAGAAGTGTATGTTGAACAACCTCAAGATTTGAAGCGAGAAGACTCTTGGAGATAAGGTATACAAACTTCGAAAAGCTTTATATGGATTGAAACAGGCACCGGAGCATGGTATGATACCTTGTCACAATTCCTAGCGAGAATGGATTCACAAAAGGAAAAGTAGATAGAACACTTTTCCAGAATTCAAGACAAAAAAGTATCTTTGCTTGTTCAAATATATGTGGATGACATCATTTTTGGATCCACAAACAAAGAAGCTGTGTGAAAAATTTTCAAACCTCATGCAAAGTAAATTTGAAATGAGCATGATGGGAGAGCTAACATTCTTCCTTGGACTCCAAGTGAAACAAGCGAAGGATGGAACGTTCATAAGTCAAACAAAATACACGAGAGATTTAATGAAGAAATTTGGTATGGAGGAGAAGTCTTGTAAAAATACCAATGAATACATCGATCAAAATGGACATGGATGCGGATGGCAAGCACTGTAGATCAAACAAGATCTGAGCACTTATTGGATCATTGCTCTATCTCACGGCAAGCATGCGGACATCACCTTTCTTTGTAGGTGTATGTGCGAGATTTCAATCTGCTCCAAAAGAAGTCATATGACAGCGGCTAAAAGAATCTGAGATACTTGAAAGGAAGCCAAGAAGTTGGCTTATGGTATCAAGGTAGGTGGATTCAAATTAATTGGCTATTCGGACTCGACTATCTTTGGATGTAGAGTGGACCAGGGAAAAGCACCTCGGGCACATGTCAAATGCTAGGAAACATCTTGATTTCTGGTTTAGCAAGAAGCAAAATTCAATAGCCACCTCTGGTGACGGAGAATACATAGTTGCGGGCATTGTTTGTGCCCAAGTCTATGGATGAGGCAATGGTGAGAAGACTATGAAGTTGAGAAAAAGAATTTCCAATCATGTGTGATAACACAAGTGCAATTGCAATTACTCAAAATCATGTGTTGCACTCAAGAACAAAGCATATCGATGTCGAGATATCACTTCATAAGGGATCATGTTGAAAAGAAGGACATCATCTTGGGTATATCTCAAGCGATAAACAATTGGGCGACATCTTCACAAAACCATTATGTGAGTCAAGATTTGAAGAACTCAAGCATGAGTTAGGGTTAATTGGTGGTGACACTCGGAAGAATCAAAGAAAAGAAATGGAACACAAAAAGGGAAAAGCTGAACTCACAAATCAACTAAGCAAATCAACGCCCGTATCGGAAAAACTGACTATACCAAGTCGGTGACAATTTGAGTCACAAAAAGGAATGTGAGAAGAAGAGCTAAACCGGTGAGGGCAAAAGCTGAATCATTTATGAGCAAAGTGACAAAAACGCGATCGTTTTACTAAGCGGGAATGTTTTAAAAATGCGTCGGCATAATATGCGTGTCTGAGGCAAAACTGCACACCAAGCTTATGATTGGATATAAATCTTGCCGCATTAAATACGAGACATTAAATGCTCAATCGGCGTGCCAAATCTAAGCCGTTGATTTGATCCCATTTCAAAAACCACCACACGTCCTTTCATAAACCATACTTAAACCATTTTAAATCCGTTTCTCTCACACACTACCAAAAGCTGTTCATTTCTCTCTCTCGGAAGCAAAGGCAAACATTTTCTCAAAACCCTATCTATCTTCAAATCATTCTCTAAGTTTTCTTCGGTAAAATCTGAAGGATGGCATCAACCTATGATTTTGTCAAGTTAGGAAAGCAAATCCACACCAGGTCTCTTGTGGATTTGAAGCGGCATGGTGAAGCGGGTCGCGACACCTAGTGAAGAAAATTGCTGAGAAATTGGAAACATCTGTTTGAAATCGTTTACGTATTGGAATATCCGATGACCTATATGGAGGAGTCGCCGCGATTCTCGTGAGCGCGAGATTCACGATGAAGGATAAAGTCATCATTCACGGAAAAAGCTCACCATCTCTGCCAAGATTTGGTGAACAACTTTGCTCACTACCGATGGAAGGAGCATTAGAAATTGAAAAGTGATGTAAACACTGGCTTTCTTTGCTTGGAAGGAAATAGCCAAGCCCGACTATGCTAATAAAATAGTTTACCACAACAAACAAGAGAAATTCTTGAAGGAGGATTATCACAAAAATTGTTGGACATAGTTGCCAAATGTATTGACATCAAATTTGGCGGCTTTGACCAAGCTATCCAAAGTTGATCGTAATGGCTGCGATCATTGAAGGAAAAAATAAAGCTGGGCTGAGTTTGTCTCAATGGTATGCGAGAATGTGAGAACAAATCCTTCAAGGAAGATGGCACATTTGGAGGATCCCTAGGATATGGCACAGTGATTGGCGGTGATGGAGGTGAAAGGAGTCCCTCTTAGACATGGAAAGGCGTTCCATGTAAACAAGAGGATGTTCAAATCAAACCTCTGCAGGCGCCTGAGAAGAGAGCTACGCCAAGAGGCGACACGAGTGAGGGGGAATCGGTGACCACTGAAGATCTGTTGTTTCCTCTCCACCAAAGAAGAAAATTGCCCCTGCTTGTACTAAGAAAAGAGCTAACTCTCTGACGGCAAAGAAAGTCAAACACTCTGCCACTGCTGCCCGAGTCACTGCCCCCGCCGTGTCTCTGCCCGGCGGCGTGATCGTGAAGGACTCTCAACTACCTTCTCGGATCGTCAAAAGAGGAGATCGATAAGCCAAGGCGGCCGGCTCCTCGAAGAAGACATCGGCCACCGGCCCCGCCGCCCAGACTCGGAAGAAACTCTCTCTGAACGAGAAGTCCCTGCAGTGCGAACTAAGAGGCAGCGAAGAATCATCAAGTGATCCGAGCTTGAGAAAGCATTGAGTCGACCACTCAGTGGAACAAATACGAGCTGCTGAAGCGATGGGAGTCCCCGATGTAATTGATGAAACAACTAAATCTGCTTGAAAGCGATCAATAAGGACAAGCGAAGACACGGGTGTGCATCCGCGCAAGCGAGACACAAAAAGAAGCGATAGAGGCGATAGTGATGTGATGATCCTATCCCCACTTTACCCCGGATATCCAAAATGTCTGCGAGTGGATGAAATGGAAATTGAGTCGATCCAGGAATAGTTCCAATGGCCCGAGTTTATAGAAGAAGAAGAGGAAGCTGAACTTCCTTGGGTGACCTCTGTGATCCCAGGCCTTTGGATGAAACAAGCTGCCGCGAGATATCTGCGGATCTTCAAGGATAAGGAGAAGGAAGCGGCGCGAGAAGAAAGGCGAGGCAAGAAAAGGCCAACATCGCCCTCTCTTTGGAACCCGAGAACATACACATTCTCACTTGATATTCTATCGAGAAAGTGATGAGGATCGGACCTGCTTTGCTGCCCGGAAGAGTTGCAAATGCAACAAGCAATGCATGAATCGAGAATTCTTCATGAGAAGAGCATGATGGAGGGACCAGGAGAGTCCTCAAAACCACGGTGAAATCGATCGAATGGGAGTGGTTGACAAATCGCCACCGTTATTCTTGCCACCACTTCCCGACTCACTCGGAAGAAGGAATTAAAGGGAGCTGGCGATGGCCCCGGTTAGTGGGGACCCCGATTGAGCCAACCCCTAATGAAGGTGTCTTACCACCTTTGCGGTGAACACCACGGTAGAAACATCCGGGAGTTTGGAGGCAGTGACCCCATTCAAGTCACTCAGGTGGTGCGCCCGGTGAGGAAACTCCCTCCCATTGCGGCAAGGTCGGAGAATCTGCGAGATGACTCCTAGCGAAACCGGGAGGCAAAGTGGATAAAGTACAAACACAAAAGCGAGAACGACAAGTTGCCATCAGCGAAGCTCGGATATTAAAAGCTGTCTCGGTGAGAGTGCCAAGCTTTCTCGAAGGCTATGCGGCTGGCGTGCGATCGAGGCCGAGGAAGGAACAACCACAGGAGTTAACACTGCAGGCGATGAAAGTGTAATCCATGGGGTTGAGACTCCAATGGATGCCACCACGAAAGACCACTAAGGCAGTGACCTTTGTCGAAAGGAGTCAAGCCTCGGCTGCGATCGAGACCGCGGGGAGGTAATGAAGGCCCGGGAGGTTGAGACTTCGGGGTAAAGAAAAACTGAAGTAGAGAACATCCCTCCTGCTATCATTGATCCATCGAAAAAGGAGATAAGCGCTTCATGATTCCCAGGATAATCTGATGTAACCTTTAGGGATCGGAAAGGCGAAGAAGTGATCATCCCCGTGAAAGATCAAAGGCTTCGGTGAGGATGTTCCCGGCCACGAGCAAAATCGATCTCAAGACTACTTGTCAAACTTTCAATTTTGATGATGAGCCACAATGGAAATCTCATCATCGTCCGATAACGCACGATAAGGCGGGATCAGTCCACTCAATGGAGAAACCAAGCGAGACCAATGAAGGCTGTTGAGGCAGGCGAGGCTCGGCAAGGGAGTCCTTCTACAACGAGACCCAGTGAAAGCAGAGTCAGCTGCGCGGCTCCCAAGGCTGCGGCGGTCGACTCAAAAGGAACCTCACGTGCACCTCTCATTATTGAACAAATCTGGTTGGCGTGATGATTCCTTTGTAGAATCATTTCATTTCTCCTTGGAAGTACCCGAACTCCATGAAGAGTCGGAAGAAACGAGCTGCGCACGCTTCCCGAGACCAGCTCCTGTCATTTAAATCAGTACCATCGTTCGGTGACTATGACTTTGTGGCTGCGTGGCCATCGGATCTAGCGGAAGAAACAAGCGAAGTTTAGGGAAGTGTTGGCATTATTTGCGAAATGAGCGGATGGAAGGCACCAGGCCTCTATGGGCATGCGGCCGGACAACGAGATGCCAACCTTGCTGCTTGACTTGAGAGGCATAACAATCGAGATAAAGGAATGGTAGGCAACAACAACAAACAATGCGTGTGGAACAAGTCGGATACTTGAGGACATTGTTCAACAAAACATTGTTGTATAAGCGGTGAGAATCGTCACGAGAGACAAAATTGAGAGAACACATTGAGCACATGCATGAAGCTCACCTTTGCTTGAGATAAAGGCTTTGCGTGAGCAAAAATAAGAGTGATCTCCGGCGTTTGGAAGAAAAGATGGATAGAAAATTCCAGCCTTCTCATGGCTGAAATAAAGTAATTCGTGAGTCAACGCTACTCGCTCACGAATTTACGTCTTGCATACTCCATGGCGGACTCGAGGCGAGAACTTCGACTATCGTGAGCTCGACTTCACCTTGCGGTATGTTTCGAGCGTTCCTCTCTCCTTTGATGATGCGAAAAGGGGAAAGAGGAATACCTTAAAAAAAAAAAGAATCACGAAGGCTTGGAAAAAGAGGATCTGGTGCGAAGGAAAAGGCTTGAGAAGTGTTGAAACAAAAGAAAGGAAAGACCGTTGAGGAAAGATCGAAAGATGTGACCTTGATGATCGCACAAACCCCCAACCCACGAAGAATCTGAAGGCGAAAAAGAGGATCTGCAGCTGCGAAGGAAAAGGCAGTGAGGAAGTGTTGAAACAAAAGAAAGGAAAGTCGTTGTGGGGAAGGATCGAAAGATGTGACCTTGATTATCGCACAAACCCCCAACAAGGTATTGTCTGCGATATTATCGGACAAACTCCCGGTGACTCTGCCACTCCAACACTCTGCTATATCTATGGGCTGAAAAGAAAAACAATTGAAGCGAGGGATGGAGAAAGTGGAAGGAAGAATGGATGCGGGTTATGAACATCTTGAAACAACATGGAGGCATTCGGTGAAGCGAAGACACTTATGCCATCTCGGATGTCGGGGACGAGCCCACGATCAGTTGATGAATTTAAAACGCTTCGCATCTCGAAGGATACTTTGCAAATATGTCATGGCTCGAAGCTTGGGACTTATCTTTGGGAAAAAGGTCTCACGTTATGTGAAAGAAGGCGCGAGCGATGAGACTACCGCGATCGCTCTGCTAGTCACTCAGTGAAAAAGAAGACCCCGTACAATACACGCCCGGTAGATGAAGAAGCGATGGTGGAGGAAGAGGTTTGAGACCTGAAACTCTGCCCAAAAAACATTAGTCACGTAGATCCGAGGCGAAAGGAGGGATCTACTAAATTGAGTCTTGACCAAGTAGCAAATTTGCAAGTGGCTAAAAGTAATGTTGAGTATCACGAAAAGAATAGAAGAAGAAAACAAGAGACAAACTCAGCTATGGGAGGAAAGACAAGAGAGATTAAGAAGAGATGAAGGCTGCCCGGGAAGGCATATGAAAAAAGAAGAAGAAGAGCGGTGATGATGAGAAAAAGAAGAAAAAGCGAGAAGATCTTTGAACAAGATGAAAAAGAAGGACCAGAAGGAGATGAAGTGTTCTTTGTCCACCCCTTCATGTATTTTATTATGTAAATACATACTATAAATTACGTAATAAAGCTATAATTTCTTCATTTTTGTGTAGACAAATGTTTGCTCGATACACCTTATGTGATTGTGGAAAAAGAACAAGAATGTTATGATCAATAAAAGGATTGATTCTCGCATACATTCTATGTGAATACACTATCGTATGTATCTTTGCTATTTACATTTTTGAATGGTTTAAGTTTTGGCATCATCAAAAATTGTTGGGAAATTTATTGTTTAGATTTTGATGAATGCCATGTAAAACTTAGAATAGGAAGTTGGCACCCCATTCTTGTTGTAAAGCGCATTGTAATAAATAGGTGGTCAAGCTAAGTTAAATCGACTATGCCCAAACATGCAAAAGACAATGGAGACTAGAAGGAAGACTCATTGCAAGACAATGAGTATGGCAAAGAAGAGTAGACGGGAACTCTCTGAAGGAACAAGAGATCTCGGTGAGTGGAGTATCGATCAATCGGCTCAAGAAAAGCCAAGTCTCAAGTTGAAGTGGAAGAGTCATCCAATGATTGGAAGGCGACTCTAAGTCACACAGGGAAAGCAAGGAAAAAGCGATCAAGTCGAGATAAGCTGAAAAAGATCCGTTGCCTGCAATCAAGAGAATTACCTAAACAAGTAATATCTCCATACTACCTTTCTCGAAGTGCTCGGTCCCAGGAAGCGTGCAAAAGGAATAAACCAATGGGAAGCACTACACCGTGTCGAGAACTACGAAAAGGTGAAGAACAATTCATACGAGGAAATGGCAATTCCAAGAATGCAATAAGACAAGCCAACGGCGACAAGTGACTTTCAAAAATAAGCTATCTCTTCAACGGGCGATTTTTGAAAGATCACTATAAAAGTGAGGAATGACTCACGAGTAGAAGGCGAACCAAAAACGTTCAAGCAATTATTAGAAGCTGTAAACTTGAAATATTCTCAAGTTATTAAATTTTGGAGGAAAGATAACTTCAATCAGTTGAAGAGAAATGCTTGAAAAATCAAAGGGGTCTACATTCCTCGAAGGATTGTAGGAAGGTTCAAGGTCGAACCAAGTCTTGAGCTTTTGGAGGGCCGTGATCAAATCAAAAGAGCTTGAGCAAGTGGGCTGTAGTAGCAAAGCGGTGCCCTGTGAAGAAAGGCCCCATCGTCGAGAAGCGGTGAGTGATCAAGGCGTCTCAGGCCAGAGTCCCAAAGGATCAAGTCGGTTTGTGTGATCAAGACATGTATACGGGTATTACCACTTTGTATCTTGATCAATACCTAGTGGATTCCTCCGGGAGTTGGAGAAGAGAGGAGTAGAAGAATTACCCCATCTTGAACCTCTATAAAAATCTTATTGTGTCATTTACACTTGACACTTTAATTCTTGCATCATATTTGTTTATTTACTGTGACATATTTGCTATCCATTAGATAATCTCTAAGTACTAAATCAAGCTCTAAATCTCTACTTAACCAAACTTAAGGGTGTTAAGTCTTCCGCTGAAAACAAACCACAATTGAGTTAATTTAGACTTAACGGTGAGTTATTCCATCAACGGCTCGATTGAGTCGTTGAGAGACTAACTCTCTTGATTAACTAAATTGGTTGTCCACGAGACAGTGTGTAGTATCAACTACGAATTTTTAAAAGGACTAAATCAAAAATTTGGTAAGGTTTATTCAATCCCCCTTCTAAACCTTACACTTACACCCCTTGGGACCTACATATATGGATGCAGATGGCAAAGATGTTGATCAAACTAGATATAGAGCCATCATTGGATCATTTCTCTATTTAACAACAAGCGGACCAAACATCACCTTTGTTGTAGGTGTATGTGCTAGATTTTAATCTGCACCAAAAGAGAGTCACATGACTGCAACTAAGAGAATCCTAAGGTATTTTAAGGGATGCCAAGAAGTTGGCTTATGGTATCAAAAGGATAGAGGATTCAAGTTGGTAGGATATCGATTTCGGTATCTTTGGATGTAGAGTGGTTTGGAAAGTACATCAGTACTTGTCAAATGCTTGAAATAGATTGGTTTCTTGGTTGACAAGAAACCAAATTCAACTCTAAATCCACGGTGACGAGTACATAAGCTGCGGTATTTATTGTGCCCAAGTTCTATGGATGAGACGACAAGCGAGAGACTATGATATTGAAGAAAAAGATTCCTATAATATGTGATGATACTAGTGCTATTGCAATCACTTTCGAGAATCGATGTTGCACTCAAGAACAAAATATATTGATGTCGAGATATCATTTTATAAGGGATTATGTTGAAAAGAAAGACATCACCTTGGTATATCTCAAGTGATAAGCGATTAGGCGACATATTCACAAAGCCTTTATGTGAATCAATATTTGAAGAGCTTAAGAATGAACTAGGATTAATTGAGCCGAGTTAGGAGACTCGGAAGGCTCAATCAACGAGAGACAAAGAAGAAGAAACAAAAATGAGCAAGTTTCATTTTTTCAACGCGCAATAAAACATCGAAGATGAGAATTAATTTATCGAGTTAGTGCGGTGAGTGATCTTATGTGAAGAGAGAAGTAGCGTTAAGTCACTTTTAGATAATAAGTGAGCTAAGTGACAAAAATGCACGATCATTTTAACGGCGGGGAATGTTTTAAGGATTACTTGACATAATTATGATGTCGAAACAAAAGTGCGTTTGCTTTATGATTGGATATAAATGTTGTTTGCATTTAATGCGGGGAAATTAATGCGGTTTCAAAGGCTGAATCACGAGCGTTGATTTTGATCAAATTTTTGAAATTCCAAAAGCGTCCTTTCAAGTCAATATAAACCAAAACCTATTTTTCTCTCTCTCTCACAAACACTCGTCTTGACAAGAAAAGCAAAACTTTCTCTCTGTGAAAGTGTAAAACCTACTTCCAAAATTGAGATTTTTGTTTCATCTCTCGTTTATTTTCTACAAAAATGGAAGCCACATACAATTTCATCAAGATGTCGAAAAAGATTTACTCGGGATCTGATCGACTTGAAGGTATCTTTGAAACAAGGATGTTGATAAGGCCCTGTGAAAAAGATCACGAAAAAGCAGAAATCGGTCTGAAGGATTTTCTCACAATGGAGTACTCTCATACATACTTAGAGGAAGTTGCCATGTTCTATGTTAACACATAAGTCCATGATGATGAGATTCGCTCATCCATCCACAGCAAGGAGATAAGATCACTACTCTTGACCTTCTTGAACAACAAAAGCTTCTCTTGAAGGGCTAAAGGAGAGTGCTGAGAAGGATGTGAACCTAGTTCTTTGCTTGGAAGGAAATTGCCAGGCCAGTCGGTACAAGGTTGTCTATCTGACCAAGAAGGCTTGATCAAGGAGAATACCATAAGCGATGGCATCGTGTCCAAATGTGTCAACATGAAGTTAAATCAACTTTAATGTATCTCGAACTAAGCTAGTGGTGATGGCTGCTATTATGGAAGAAAAGAAAGTCAACCGGGCTGAGTTTGTATTGATCGAATATGCGAACGTGATCAACAAGACCATCAAGACGGATGGGTGTTTGGAGGCTCACTAGGATACGGCCTGGTGGTGGCCACCTCATGGAAGTAAAGGGGATTGCCCTGCGACATGGAAAGCCATTTCATGTCAATAAAAAAAGATGTTCAAGAGCAAATCGTCGGGCGCTCATAAGCAAGCGCATGCTAGGAAAAGCGACACCATGAGGTGAATCGGTGACCACTGCTCGGAAGACACGACTACAATCACCCCATCTCTCTCTCTAAGCCAATCAAAAACAAGAGAGTTTTTGCGGCTAAGCCGAAGCCACACCTTTGCGAGCATCCAAGTCAAATAAGGCTCTTGCCCCTACGACCGAGCAAAAGCACCTGCCAGGCCGAATAAAAAGCCCCTGCCCGGTAGAGACCAAGAAGGACACATCTAAACCTTCTTCGTGGTGAAGAAAGAGACTCTTAGTTGTGCCCGCAAAGCGGTACAACGAAGAACATAAAGATGGTGGAGCCAAAGCCACCGAGGCATTGAGAGGAAGAAATTCCTATTGTGCAAATAAAGAGAAAAGAATACTTGTTCGCAAATCGAGTTATAGAAAATTGATCGCCACTCGGCCCGAGAAGCATGAAAAGAAGTGATGCAACTCGAAGAAGCGTCGAAAGCAAATGATGGTGGTGATGCGGCCACCACGAACAAAAAAAGAATGATGATGTCAATCAACGGATAGTGGAAGACCAGTACTCGAAGAGACACTGTGGAAGAGCATGGAGCTAAAACAGTGAGCTTAATGAGGAAAAAGTTGTTCAATCCCCTCGGACGGATGCAAATGAACACGAGGAGGAGCATGATCCACTTGCCACTATTCGGGAGGAAGGAGATGATGATGATGTTATAATGTTATCTCTTGTGTATCACGATGTTCAAGAAGATTGAGGAATGGAGGAGGTGGAAGCTAAGTTACTCGAGACAACAATTTGAGCACCCGAGTTCATAGAAGAAGAAAAGGGGCTCTTAAAGCTTCTTGGAAACATATCTCTTCACTCATACCCTTGATCTAGATTTTTGTATGACTATCCTTTGTGAAATGAAGGAAGAAGAAAAACAAAGAGCTTTGAAGAATGCCAAGGCTATTGAGAAGTCAAAGACCTATTTATTCTTGGTGGACTGGGCATGCCATGGAATCGGTGGCCCGATAGTGACTTAGAGGAGATGACTTGCGGAGGAAAGGCGAATTCGAGGAGGCCATCAGAGAATCTAAAGCCATGCGAGCAACAAGCGCAAGAGGGTCGGGGAGAATCATCTTCACTCTCCTTAGTCATGCGTTATGGATGGTGCACAAAATAGTGTCAATATTGCGCCCACCACATCCCCGTGCACTCGAAGATGGCATTGAAGTTTGGCAATGAAGCTAATGATGGTGACCGGGTACCTTAGCTAAGCCAACTCTGAAAAAGGTGTTGAGAAATCACTCAAAGGAACATCTTCACTTAACTCTAGTGCGCCGGTGAGCTTCGGAGAATCTTGTGGGAACCACTCTATGGATGTGAGTGCACAAAATAACGGGAATATTCTTGCCCCACCACATCTCTTAAAACTTGAGCCATAGTTGGCTCCTGAAGGCTCCTCACCACCATACGCCTTGAAGGGATCGGAGACCTGATCTTGAAACCAAGGCCCTCATTGGGAGGCTGCTAATTTGAAGGCCAAAGGAGGTTGAGACTTCCTTGGGTAAAACAACCAAGTTGAACAGCCAAGTCCTCAAGTGGAGGTAGGCAATGAAGAAGTTCATGACTCTCGCGGGAACATGTTGATACACATTTCACACAATCCAGAGATATAATGAGTCCACCCCCCATTTATGAATCTATAAGGACAAAGAAACCTCTCACCAAGCCATGAGCAAAGTAATGCTCCGATGGAGTGTTTGTTGATAGGAGAGCCATCTAAGGCACAAGATTTAAAAGGAGGCCATGGGAGTTGACAACTCGATCTGGCTCCTGAAGATTGAAGTGAATCCTAGGCAGTTGAGCCATCTCAAAAAAAAGGCCTCACTCTGCGTGGATATTCCTATTTTTCTGATGACTTATTCAAGGATATTTCCGTTCCTCACATTCTATTTGAAGCATCTAAGGAACAAGATGGAAAGGAAGGCTCGAACTCTGGTGAATCATGGGATGTTGAGACTCCTCCATTCAAAGTCATATGGTTGAAAAGCTGGAGCGAATGTAAGAAGGCCAAAGACCACAAGGAGGTTGAGATGGGACTTTATGAAGGTACAAGAAATCCTGCTGCCAAGATTGAGAGCCAAGTTCCAACAAAGTGGAGGTAGGTGGAGTTTCTCTGAAGAAGAAAAAATTAGCACCCTTCTCCATTAAAGAAGGAACAGATGTTTCCAAAAATACACCAAGTTCACATTCTGAGGTAAAAATCAGATTTCATCGATTGGTGAGTCCCACCCCCATTTATGAATCTAATAAGGACAAAAATTAGCACCTAAGGATGCTCAAGCCTCTCAAGGAGAAGTCAAACCTCATTTCTCAACAAACTACCTAAAGAGTGAGTCAAAGACCCCATTTATGCTCTAGAATAAGAAAATCTGTATTTGTTGATGCTCAAGCCTGCAGTGGTTCCATTATGGTCCCCGATTATTGAAGGATTCCCTAACAATCAAACCTCCAAGAGTCACAATGTGATGGACGGGGATGAGCACAGATGAGGAATTTCAAACTCTAGATAGAGAAGGATATTTCAAAGAAGCACCAGCTGACAAGTGTGGGACTTATCTTGGGAAAAGTGGTCTATCAAAATCTTGAGGAAAAGTTCGATTAAGACAAGCGAGATCGATCAAGATTTTGTGATTATGTTTAAATGAGCTCACACTGTTTTATAAATGTTTTCAAGATTTAAAATGTTTTACTAATTTTTTGGATATTTTTTGAAGTTTATTTTGATAAAAATAGGACAACATTTCAAATTGAGTTGAAGAGATTAAGTAGAGCTAAGAACATCTTACGGGGAAAAAGAAAAAGGCCCCAGGAGTGCGGGAGTGGATATTCTATGACTTATTCATTATGGAATATTATTCTATTCGTTCAAGCTCACATTCTATTTGAAGTGAATCTTCTTTCAGGGAACAAGCTTCCTATAAAGTCCAAGTACCCGAAGAAAAACTCCGAACTCTGGTGAATTTCAAACCATTATGCACTGTGTGGGTTTGATTTTGATCTTGCGGTTTAGCGAGAAAATCGATCTCTTTTGAGACAAGCTGGCTTCGAAAAGCATTCAAAGTCATGTGAAGAGATTGAAAAGATGGAGCACGAATTTTGCATCGTTGGACGGAATCTTCCGGCTAGACAACAAGGATACTACGATCACGGAGACATCAGAAACCGTATTGATAATTCGGGAATGGATGGGACAAGTGAAAGTTATGAGGAGAGAGCATGTCACATATTTCAAATCACTATTTGCCAAGATGGTGATGCAGGTTCGACAACAGCAAGTTCCAACAAAGGCTTGAGACCACATTTTGGGATGACGAGTCTCATAGGTCGAGACATGGAGTTTCTCTGTAAATGCGAATCATAAGGACACACCAAATTGCTCAGAAATTGCTAGATTTTTGAGAGACCAACATGAGTCAACATATTGAAATCTCAATTGCAAAATGAAGGCGATGATTGAAAGATATGCGATGCGAGTTCCAAAATACAAACCCAACATGGATGACTCCAAGTCACATGACAAGCACGATTCAACAACGGAATTGATTTCATCCTTGGTGGTATGTCCCCTAGCTTGACTCTACCTTTTGGTGATGATGCCAAAAGGGAAAGATGAATCCATGAGGAAGCGAAGGAAGGGCCTAGAGTCATAAGGAAGGGGAGGGAAAAGGCAACTAAGGGGAAGGAAGTTCGAATGAAAAATCCCCTATGCGAAAATTATCTACTTGCCAAAACCCCTCATCAAGGGAGAAGTCACAACCTCATTTCTCAACAAACTACCTAAAGTTGATGCAAAGAGAAACGAGATGGCGGTTAAGGAATAAAAGAAAATCTATCATCAAGTTGAGTTTGAAAAAAGTTCTTTGAGAAGCACGGTGGCGCATTAAGATATCGAACAAGGTTTGATGGTCCCCAATGGGGATTATTGAAGGATTCCCTAACAATCAAACCTCGAGAGAAATCAAATGCTTGCATGATGGATGCGCGGGATCGAGCTAGATCACTAGAGGAATTTCAAACTCTTGTGCAGATAGAAGGATATTTCAAGAACTTAACTCTACCACAAGTGTGGGACTTATCTTGGGAAAAGTGGTCTAAATACGTATAGAATCATCGGTGTGAGCGGCAAAGTTCGACTTAGCTTAAAAGCACGGTGCAAATGCCATTAAGTGTTAGATAAATGTTTTATCAAGATTTTGATGATGTTTAAATGAGTTTTTACACCAAAACAATGTTTATAAATGTTTATCAAATACTCCCAAGTGATTTAAAATGTTTTACTAATTTTTGGAGTATTTTTGTTTATTTTTGATAAAAATAGGACAACATTTCAAATTGGAGTATTTTTGACCGATTTCGGATGTTAAATCCATCATTTCAAATAAAAGTCATTGCCTGAAGGTTGAAAAAAATGAAAACGAAGAATGAAAAAATGAATTACGAGATGATAAAAAAAAAAAGAAATTTCAAATATTTTTTGGTGCTGTGTTAAAAGTGAAAACCTATATGGTTACAAATGCGAAAATTGACAAAAGGTTGAAGTAGGCATTGACAAACGAATTCGAGGTATGTTCATTCGTTTATTATTCCTTAGACTCGACATTCTACATGCCTTATGTCTATATGCTCGACTTAAAACAATCCCAACGAATCTCTTTAAAGTGCCGTTAAAAGAAATTTGCAAATATTTGTAAGGGATTGACTTTGACAAGTCCGGTGATTACAAATATTTATCCAAAGTTTTAAAACATTATTATTTTTCAGGATAACAAGTCCGGTGATTACAATTTCTCAAAATATGGTTCGTCATATTCAAACTAAACATATTGAGATTCGATATATTTTTCTAAGGGATTGCTCTTCTAAAACGAAAAACTTGAGATGTGTTTAATTCCGTCTCAAAGATAACTCGCGGATATTTGTTAATCGCCGAGTATTTTACCTCATTTCGAGCTTGACTTTGACATAATGTATATTGAATGAGGTCTACAATTGCATTTTGCACGTTTTTAAAACTTAGGGGCAAAAATTCGGATTTTTGGTTCAAACCTCGGATTTTGGAAAACAGAATGAAAAAGCTCGTCCGATCAGGGCAAGGTCGACCGGTCGCCCATGCCCCCAACCGGTCGACCATAGCAAAAATTTGGTTAAAAATGTTTCTGTTCTCAGCATTTGCCATTTTGGTCGTTTGTGCTCATTTTTCGTCCCCTTCGCACTTTGCACACAAATTTCACTTCAAATTTGTTTTATTGCATATATTTTATATTTTGGACCTCATTAGGCTTGATTATCATCATCATTGCTCATCTTTACCGATTAAATGGTAAGAATTTCTCTTTTTATCTCAATTGGGTTGAACCCTTGAGAATGTGCTTATATCTTGCTACTTTGATGAAATCCTCGTATTAATATGTTGTATATGATGATTGTTGATGGATGATTATTGTTGTATTGCAAATGGTGATGAATTTGTTTTTGGCTTAAACGAATTACAAAGGCGTTATATTTCTCTTGTTTTATTCAACGCACGCCAAGTGTTCGACAAAATGTTTCAATGAAAAATTCATCACCTACATGATTCTCTCGATTTGAAAAGTCTTCTAAGTTTATAGAGATCATGTTTTGTCAATCAAGTAAGCTTTTGCAAATCACATGATTGACTTCTCCCTTATTATTTGGAATTTAAGCTTCAATGATCAATATGCCGATAAATCGATTAAGTTGCGCACTTTGATATAATTGTATGATGTTTTTATCGTGCTAACATTCTTTTTGATGATTCCAAAGGGGGAGAAACAGGAAAAACGCATAAACGCTCAAAGAAGCGGAAATAGGCTTGCAAGAAAAGCTACAAGCTATGGCTCTTAAAAGCCAAATTACTTAGTCCATTTGATGTAATGTGGACTTTTTATGCTTGACTAATGATGCCTTGTGACAGGGAGAGCTTATAAGCTCATGATATTCAAGCTTAAGTTGTAAAAGCTAAAGCTTTAAGCTTTTAGTTGTTGCTTCTATACTTACTCTTGCTATGCTTGTTGATAGGGAGCTTGTGCAAAAATGATTTTGAAAAATCTTTGCTCCTATCCTTGTGTGTTTGTACTTATGATGAATCTTGCTTGTAATGGATTGATGTTTTAGACCGGAAAATTTATTTTGTTTTAAAATCAACTTCCTAAAATTGTTTTGGTTTGTAATCATCAAAAAGGAGAGTTTGTTAGATAAATGTTTTTATCAAGATTTTGATGATTATGTTTAAATGAGTTTTACACCAAAACAATGTTTATAAATGTTGTCCAAATACTCCCAAGTGATTTAAAATGTTTTTACTAATTTTTGGAGTATTTCTTGAAGTTTATTTTTGATAAAAATCGGACAACATTTCAAATTGGAGAATTCGGCCGCACAAGAGGTCGACTTGACTGAAGAGTTGAAAAAATGAAATGGAGAAAAAAACAAAACAAATGCAGTGAAAAAGAAGGAGGGGACCGGTCAAGGGTGAGGTCGACCGGTCGCACCTAGGCGACCGATCGCACCCGTCGACCATCGACCCCCGACGACACTGCACTGGATCGCACTAATTTTTTCAAACGGTCGAAATCTTCAACAGGCAACCTGTCGCCTATGCTATTTTGTGACAAAAAAGTTATCTTTGTTTAAAATTCTTGACAAGATTTACTTTTGGTTTTTGTACAATATTTCTACATCTTGTGATCTTCTTTTTGTAGACAAAAGTGAAGATAGAGGAGCCTATGTTGGTTAAGACTTCCTATAAATAGAGGATGAATTGAAGACACAACATACAACAAACACAAGCAAATATACAACAAGAAATCATAAATTTCCAAGCTTTCATATTCAACACTCTTGTTGTATTTATAGCCTAAGTATTTCACTTTCACATCTTGAGGTCCAGGCTTTATTTCTTGATTACACTTGCACTCAAATTGTAATATTCATTATTGAGTTGTAATCTTGATTTTTGTCATCATTCAACACAAGACATCCTTGTGAGTATTCTTGTGGAAAGAATACACTGGGTGATCTAGGTGATAGGTGTTTCAAGAGTGTGGTGCTCTTGAGGTATTGAAGAATTTGGTATTCTTCAAGGTTGAAGATTGTGGTAATCTTTACAAGGTGCCGTTGGAGATTGTGGTAATCTTCAAGAGAGATTGTGGTAATCTCAAATGTGGTGTTGTAGAAAAGTGTGGTGCTCTTCAAGGTGATGTTGTAAGGTGTTGTATTAATTTTGGAAATTAATAAAATCTTTTTCTTTTTGAAATCCATCCCGGAGATACTGGGGTGGTAGAGGATTAGGCCCTAGGTGGGTTGAACCTCTTTAAATCGACGTGTGTTGTTTACATTCCGCACCTTTATTATTGTCTTTGAGCATTCGGTTTGAAAAAGAGGGTAAAATAGAAAAGATGGAGATAATCTATTCACCCCCTCCTCTAGATTATCGTAGCCGCTTGGACTTACATGCAGTACACTCCCAGAGGAGGAGCTGAGTCAACTAGAGGAGGGGAAAGTCTGGAAGTAGTGGAAGAGGCAGATGTACTCCACCACAGCCAAGACCAAATGACATAGTATATATTAATCCACATAAAATGGGATTAAATTACTGGGTTGTGTATGATCATCATGCCAACCTTGAAGTAAAGCGCAAGAATGAGGAGGCAGTGAGGAGGCAAGAAACAGAGAATGAGAGAGCTACACGTGAATGGGAGGAGAGGCAGCATAGGGATGACCCTGCTGCTAAGCGTGCTTATGAGAAAAAAGAAGAAAGAAGAAGAAAAGAGGAAAAAGAGAAGAGCAGAAGAAGACATGAGGAGAGCTAAAGATGAAGAGAGAAGAAGGAAGCAGCCAAGGCATTGAAGACGGCTGTAACCCCTTCATGTATTTTACATTACCATAAATACACAATTGTAAGTAGTTTGTAATCTCATAATACTCTGATGCTCATTGTAACTTCTTTACTCTGATACATGTTGTAACTCAAATGTATGTATAAACTCTGATACAATGTATAAAGTACATTTTGTAAACAGCTTTGTAAAGGACAAGAATGATATGATTAATAAAATTGACATATTCAACTCATACATTCTTTGCTACTGTACTGCTTGTGTTTGTTGTTATTTGTATTTAGTTTTGGCATCATCAAAAAGGGAGAAATTGTTAGAAAATTTATTATTAGATTTTGATGATACCATGTAAAACTTAAAATAGAAAGTTGGAACAACATTTTCATTGTATTTCTATTTCGTAATAGATAGGACTGCATGAGCTGAGTGAAGTCAGCTATGTCGAAGAATGCAAGAAGTCAACTGAAGACTGAAGTGAAGATCCAGTTGTGTGTCAGCTGAGTGTGGTCAAGATGGAAGGCACAAACTCGACTGAAGGAGATCCAACTGAGGAATAACTGAGTAAGGTTGAAGAAATGTCAGCCTGTCAAGTCAGTCAGGAGCAGAGTCTACCAATTGAATTAACAGTTGAGTCACTCCTAAATGATTGGAGTTGACTCAAGTCAAAGGGGTAAAGGCAGTTGTCCAGTCAAGTCGACTAATATTAATCTGTTGCATAGAAGTCAAGGATATTACCTAAATTAGTAATACTTTCATGCTGCCATGTCTTAAAGTGCTCGTCCCAGAAGCGTGCAAAATGAATAAACCAATGGGACGCACTGAAGCTTACATCAGGACTTGAAAAGCTGCAGAGTCATTTAATACGAGGAAATGTCACAATCACAATGTTGCAAGTCAAGAAAAGACAAGCCAACGAACAAGAAAGTGCCATTTGAAAATAGACTATCTTTTCAATGGGCAAATTTTCAAATGAACACTATAAAAGACTGAGGAAGCATTTGAGAAAAGGTTACCGATCTAACAAGCAATTTCAAGCAAGCAAAACCTGCAAACATTCTTAAAAGCTTATTTAGATATTCCTCAGGCCAAACATTCGAAGGAACTCAATCCAACACACTCTGTAAAGGAAAGAATACTTCAACCAGTTGAAGAGGAAAAAGTTTTAAGAACAAAAAGGGGTCTACTCTCCAAGTTTAAAGGATTTGTAGTAAGGTTGAAGGTCGAACCAGAAGTTTCAAGCTCGTTATAAGGTTGTGTGATCAATTCCAAGGGTTTGAAGGGAGCTGAAGTAGAAGGCAACTGTCTTGTGAAAAAGCTGAGTCGCAGGAGAAGCCAGCTGTGTGATCAAGGTCGTCTCTGGTCAAGAACTACTTTGTAGCCTGATTTGTTACTTAGTGGATTCCTCTAGGAGTTGGAGAAGAGTGGATTAAAACAATTACCCCATCCTCGGACCGCTATAAAATTTACTTGTGTGATTTACTTACAACACTTTACTTTCCTGCATACATTTATATTTGATGTTAAGTTAAATTGCCAACCCAGCTGATAATAACATTGCTAAAAGCATGTGTTAAAAACATGCTTAAAATTAACAAGGGTATTAAGTCTTCCGATAAAACCAAATCAACTAAAAAGTTAAGTGTTAGCTGACGCAACTAATTTATACTATCAATAGCTCAGTCGAGTCTATTGAGTGGGTAACCTTGCTGAAGTAAGCTAGCATAGTTGTCCCCCAAGGACTTAGCTAATTTGAGTCAACTCTGTTGAAATCCATAATCTATAATCTATAATCTGTATCTATAATCTATAACCACCCTAAATAGGCGAATGTTTTTGTAAAAATGTAGATTTCTAAAACACCCTTAATCTTAGCGCACATGCTCTAATAAAAGCGCCCCGGAGGAAAATTCACGAGGCGACCTTTGCGTCCAGGCTCCAAAAAGGTCATGCCCCGAAATGAATATTACAAATGAATATCACGCAACAATTGACAATAAATAATTCCATCCACTTTATTTCAAAGGCCAAAAATTTATGCCAAAATCGTAGATCTCAAAATACTCGAACGACGACTCGATCAAAGGGAATCAAACTAACACGGCAAAAAAAAAAAAAATCGTCAATCTCGGAAGAATCGGATTACCAACGAATTTGCTCGCGAGGTTTTGTCGAGCAAGGTAATTGAGATATTAGGATAAATTTTCGACATATTTCGATGAGTTCAGAGGAGATTACCGAAAAAAATCAAGAAGAGAATTGGGGTAATTCACAAATTACGATGGAAATTTACTAATGTATTTGGATAAGTTTAGCGAAGACTTCAAAGAGACTCGAGAAGAAAAATGGGGTTCCATGAGAAAGGTAAGTCACAAATTCTCAAATGTTCATAGGAAGACCTTTATCTTTGGAAATTCTTAACCTTTACCTTTAGACCGATCCCACTTTTGATCAATGAATCGCATTCGAGAGAGTAGATTCCCGATTTACACGTTTTTAAGCTTAAAGTGATGGGCCCTTATGCAATTGCAAGTAATTTAGAATTATGATGATGGTTTTTCACTATGGAAATCTTCAATAGGATAATAGTTTGAAATTTCATGTTAATGCAAAAAGGAAATCGAGCGTTTAGATTCATCCGTATGGGAAAAGAAATCGACTACAACGTGGCAGTAGCACGTGACAATAGGAGGACAGACAAAAGTCTTTTATACTCATTTAAGGTTGTTTTTGGGTTTTCCTATGAAGTTGTTTAATTGGTGTGCTTATATATAAACATATTGAGAAATTCACCGCTAAATGTTGCCTGGTGCTAATTAGATCTTGCTTCACTTATTGTTATATGACTTAAGTGCTAGATATTATCATAGGTTATTTGATTTTTATTCCCATGGAGATTTATTGTAAGTAAATAACAGATGTTGCTAACTGCGCAATCCTTTATGACATTTAAGTAGTTGATGGTTTTTTATTCCATGGCCTAATTTGTACGGATTGTGTCAATAGAATAGTTAGGCCTTATCTTGACTATAGTTTTGGGTGGGTGTTCACAAAGTCCATAGACTACTATCAATTATGTTTCAGATGATCAAAAACATGCAATAAAAAGTTGTAGAATATTTTCTATGAAGTGTTACATTATTTTCCTCAAACTAAACATCATAAGCGAACTAAAATCATTAACGAGTGCTCATCGGAATATGGTGTTTACTTTAGTCGATGGCTTATTTGGCATCATTATCATGTGGTCGCCTACTATTTTCCAACAGATGATCCAGGCATCTTGATTGGATTAACTTATTTCATTAGAGTTAACTATATTAGAGATGATTGCGAGAATTTTTATTTTGGTGAGTTATGTGGGGATATTCGTGATGCCACAAGATACTTTTGCATTTTTTAGCTTTGGTAAATCATCATATTTTGCTTTGTCATTGAAATCTCTTTTAGGCTTTATGTATCATATTTGATGGAAATACTCTTGGTATATTTATAGCTTCAACGATGTCTTGGTCATTAATGTTAATGTTAGTGTCTTGGTACATTTAGTATAGTGCTTGTTTTGTTGTTTATCGGCTCTTTCGATAGTCTTGGCTGTTAATGTTAATGTCTAGGCTATTGTTATTTCAGTTTAAAGTAATTGAGAATGCCTAGAATGGTGTTAGCACTCTGCTAGAACTAACACGACAAAAGCTATCGACGATCTATGCGGTGAATGATTAAGTAGTGTTTGCACTGGTAGGAACCATCACGACAAAAACTATTGACTTATAAGAGAAGATCTATAAGCAATTTTTAAGTGACTACCAATTGAAGGGTCCTGCCGAATTTATCTTCAAATATATTATGACCGATGCCATTTGACTAATGTGCGAGATGAAGATATATCAAATCATATTGGGATATCTTTATTGCTTTAGAAGTTAACATATGTACCAACTTAAGAAAGTGGCGAGATCCTTTTTAAATGTGAACATGTTCGTTTTTGTAATGATTATGCACTAAATAAAACATATGAGTATGTGGAAAAGATTATTCAAGATATAAATTTCTTTATGTAACATTATCTTTGCAAACATAACCTTCAAATTTCTTTTAGAGTGTGTCAATTATTTTCATTCCCGAGACCAAACATATCCTATCAACTTATAATGCCCGATATTCTTCCACTTCATATGTGGTTATATATAATATAGTGGAGTGGGGCTCTTGTAACATTTAAGTAAGTTTCTAATAATCCATTGTTTCTTAGAGGCACAATTACCCAGTTCCCATGCTCATTTAGGAACATTAATAATTTAATGGGGACATTTTCATTGACGGACAATTGAATTTACATTATATATGACCTATTTTCCCATTGTACTGTCTTCACTTTTTTTAACTTCGAGAATTTTGTTTGAGTGGTAATGTGCTTGTCCTTTTAGGTGAACTACCTTTTTTACATTATTCCCGGACTAATAATCGTGCAAATTGTTTTATTCATGAACATGATATTTTATTATAGCAAGGAATCAAAATGTTTGCTCACGATGTTTGGCAATTTTCTTGCAAAAAACGCTTCATGTGGCGATTATTGCCGATGTCCATCTTTATTGCCAAATATTGTGAACTTTGTGTTCACCCGGCGGATCGAAAGAAATCAACTAAGAGATTCTAAAATCTTATGTGAAGGGGATTCTCAAACATTAGGTCGAACGACAAAAGAAACAAATCCTCGGCATCTCAAAGGCAAAAGGAAACGCAGATAGGGCATTCGCCCAAGGAATTTGAAGAAATCAACTAAGGGGATTCTGAATCTTGTCCGGAGGGATTCATAAATCTTATTTGACGCCAAAATAAACAAATCCCTTGGTATCGCAAAGCGTAAGGACAAAATTATGAAAGCAAATATGTGAGTGATCCTTATGTCTTTTCTTCATGATGTGGTTATCCTGTCAAATGATGTAATCATTAGTTTGCAACTCTAATGATATTTTTATGTTCAATGTTACCCCGCATTTGGATTTGTTTGTATCATCTGTAATTTTTCTATATTTGGAGAAATTTTATAATGTCGCAATCAATTTTTGTTTTCAAATTTACGCTTTTTAAGTCTAAGCCGAATTTGTTTTGTTAAGATTTTCATGTTAAAGGCCATGTTGTTAGTCACAATATGTATTAATTTATCAAAGAATATTTATGTAAAATATATTTTCAAACTAGGTTGGAGCTATTTGCATTATGTAAAGATTACCTCTGTACAATTAGTTGTCAAATATTAGACCAAATACAAATTTGAGCATGAGGTAAATATATCGGCCTTCGTCATTTTTAGAAAATTGGGAAGTTGCAATTTGGCGATTTGGAACTTAAAGGAAACTTGCCATTATGGGGTGGGGGTTAGGATTTAGGTAGACCTTATACACAACTTTGTGGCATATATAATGGTAGTAATGGTGTTAGAGTGACATATAAATTCAATCAGCTTCTCGATTTGACTTTATAGCTTTATTTAGTTAGTTTAATATAATGATGTAATATTCAAAGTGAATTTATGTAGAGTTCGTTAGAAATGATATAGTGAGAACTATATGATCCATTGATCCGTATTTGAATTCAATTATCTAATTTATTTGATACTCCATCACTTCTTTCAACTTTTTAAACAATGAATGATGTAAGTTTAAAATTTTGGTTACTTGTGCCCTTAGAATTCTAGAGCTCATTTCTTGATCGGTTTATGTTATTTCAGCCATCATAATGTAATATATAAATCGACTGATGCAATTTTATAAATTCGGCATTTGAAGTATTGTGCTTCCTTCCATATATCATTTTCTGCTCATTGTTCTCGATTCTCTGCTATCTATTCAAATTTGCCATCTAATTTGTATTGATTGTGAGCGTATCTCCTTTTATTCTTCCAATGATAATTACACCTTAATAAATTAAGTGTCCAAAGGAGCGCATATAATTTAAGCTAATGGATATACATTATATTGTTAATCGTGTGTGCCGTCACCATTTTGGAACCAAAGGTCTGCGAAGGTCCTTGATGATACTCCTTTCCCGTGCTTGTCAAAAAGGGAGTAGAGCGGAGTTAGGGCGAAAGGATGTAAACAAGATAGTCGAAACAAACTTTCCTGTGCTTGTGCAAAAGGGAGTTGAGTAGGTTAGTCAGGGAAGAATGCGAACACGAAAATGGGATCTAAGAAGAATAACGAGGTGTGAAAAAGAATCGGGGTGATAGAGTTTTTGAAGAAGAAGAGTAAGTAATGAAAATGCAAGCACTCGGCTTGAATGGGAAAGTCGAGAATGCAACGATCGACCTCACCCTCAATCGAAATTTGAAATAATCGAGGAAGGGAGAAAGAAACGGAGAGCTATCAAAAAGGGTCCGGGTGCCTGTCCGCAGCAGACTATCGAATGAATGTCAATATGGTTTTTTGGAATGCAAGAGGAGTTGGGAACTCATCCACACAAAGACATTTGCATTGCCTTATTAAAAATCATTAAATCAAAATTCAAGCTGTACTTGAAACTAAGGCTAGCTTTGAGGAAATGTATTTTTCTCAAGACTGGCTTCTCAAATGCAATATCTCATAGCAACAATAAATGTAGTCCTTTGCAAGAAGTAACTATCGATTGAATTTTGCGAAATCATGCTCAACTATTGCATATCAAGGTAACTTCTAATCTTTTCCCTACGCCTTTCTTCTTCAATGTTGTTTATGCTAACATTGACTTGATAGCTAGAAGGTACCTATGGGATGAATTAAGAGTTATTACGGATGAAACAAATATCTACCTTAAGGGCAAAAGTGTAATCCCCAAAAATGTATCAAAAACCTGAAATGGTATTTCAAAAGGTATCCTTCCCCTCTCTAATCGGTTTCTCTCAAATAGGAAATGGAATCTCCAAATCGCATGATTTATCTCAAATGATCGAGGAATTGGAACCCTAGAGTTCCATTGAGATACTCGGGAGTGGATTAAGGGTGGCGAGTTTTTTTGAGAAATTCAATTCAATTCAAGCTTGGCATGTTTCTATTTCTTTTTCTACATATATTTTGTTTATGAT
Source organism: Rehmannia glutinosa (assembly GCA_016081115.2). Classification (NCBI taxonomy): domain Eukaryota; kingdom Viridiplantae; phylum Streptophyta; class Magnoliopsida; order Lamiales; family Orobanchaceae; genus Rehmannia; species Rehmannia glutinosa. Next base: position 59,605,321 of record CM071931.1, on the reverse strand, counting down.
GAATGTTCCCCCTGTTTCTTTGAACTATGTCAAATCGTTAATCATCTCTAATCAAGAGTTCTTTATGATGTTTTTTTGCTTGATAAATGACATATTACTTCTTTATCTAAATTATTATTTAATTTATTACCTTTTGACAAAACATTGACTTGAAATGCGGATTCATTCAAATTGAACCCTTGATACAAGGGATTCATTATTCATGTCCTGTATGTTCACATAGATTGCTATATGTACGAGTTTACGTATGTCCATACACATCATTGTTTCTTCAAGAAATTTCATGTAACGTTGACTTCTTCTTTGGAAAAAGGAAAGATATATGAACTCGAATAACATACTACATTGCGATTCAATAGATTAACTACATAAAAATCAAAATATTTAATTTTTTCATACATGAATTCTTTACTTACAAAAACTGAAAATCATGAAAGTCATTTTCATCTTAAGAAATTAAATACAAATTATGATTTAAAAATTTGGATCTATAAATTAGACGTATAATTCAAATGATCACAAGGATTACAACTGCGAAAAACGAAGAAAAAGAATCAATTCATCTTCATGAATCCAACCATTGAACTCAAAGAAATCGAAATTTCAAAGTATGTTTCGTGGTTGTACCGCACGCTAAAGACCCGATAAGATAAAATAGGAATGTTTGTATTGGGATAGTTATCATCGATGATTATCAATCGAGCATGCATTAGTATGTAGTCCGTTTGAGAGCGCGGTGATTGGATTTTTATTTTTTACCAAAGAATAATTGCTCATCAAAACCGCTTTCAACATCTTTGAGGCTTCTTTTTTGGTTTTATTTTCTTTTTCTTTTTATTTTTACTTGCTACTATTTATTTTTGTTTCAATAATTAGAAAAGATGATCTTTTGTGGTAAATCTAAAATTTCAGCAGTTTATTTATTGTGAAGCGATTTTTCTTCTTGTGTGTTCAAGGTTTTGTTGAACCCAATATTTTAACGCTGTTGAATTTTGAAGAGAGAAAAATAACACAAAAAAATAACGTGGTTCGGCATTTAGCCTACATCCACAAACAAAATGCTCAATGGGCTATAAGAGTGTCATTTCTCTTATATCTTGAGAATTACATTATGTATATGGTGTGAAAAATACATAAATGGAAAAATATCTCCTATATCAATTTAATAAAATCAAATATTCTCGCTATCCTAATAATTCTACAATATGCTTAATTTAATCCATTCTGATTTGATTATGATTATCAACAACGCCCTATATCGATTTTATGTATAAGTGGTATTTGTCATACATATGAAAGATGATAATTATTCGATGAGTTCCCTATCTTGACGATATCAAAAGAGGTGGTGAAGCACACCCTCTTTTGGTCTTCTTCTGCTAGCCTGATCTGATGATATCCCTGTGATGCATCCATCATACTAAGCGCCACATCCCGACGTCGAATCCACCACCGATCAATTCGGGGCAATGGGTAATAATCTTTAGGGCAAGCACGATTCAAATCCCTAAAGTCCACACACATGCGCCAATCGTCCTCTCTTTTTGAACCAATCTTTGCATTAGATAGCCATTCTGGAAACTGGATTTCTTTAATGTGCCCTGCTTTCAACAACTTTTGCACCTCCGCCCTAATTATAGCATCCTTCTTGGGACCGAAGTTCCTCTTCTTTTGTTTTACCGGCTTATATGATGGATTAACATTAAGCCTATGTTCAGCGATGCTTGGATCTATCCCCACCAGGTCTTCCGCTGTCCAAGCAAATACATCCACATTACTCCTTAAAAACTCCACCAGCTCATCCCTCAATTCGTCCGGCAACTCCTTCCCGACCTTGGTGACCTTATCAGGATCACCTGGCACTAGCTCAACCATCATCGTTTCATCATTAGGTTGGACATGCTCCACCGGTTCGTCCAACCTAACCAACTTGTCCTTGTTTCTATCATCATCAAAAGCACTCCCCCTTTCTGCCTTCTGAATACTTTCTACGTACAATTTTCTAGCCATATATTGATCACCATCGACCTCCCCTACTTTCTCTCCCACAGGAAATTTCATTTTTAGATGGTATACCGACACCACTGCTTGAAAAGCATTTAGTGCCGGTCTACCCAACATGACATTATAAGAGGACGGTGCATCAACTATCAAAAATCGGATCATTCTAGTTTTACGATTAGGCTCCTTTCCCAAAGAGACAGGTAAAGTAATCATACCAATCGGTTGGATCATCCCTCCAGCAAACCCAACCAACGCCGTATCCACCGCTTCCAAGCCGACCTGGAGGTCCATCTTCTTATAACAATCATAGAATAGGATATCTGTTGAGCTCCCTGTGTCCACAAATACCCGCTGCACATCATAATTAGAGATCGTCGCTGTGATCACCAAAGCATCGCTGTGAGGTGTCACGATACCCCTACAATCCTCCGGTCCGAATTGGATTTGCGGCTCTTGACCGACCTGTTCCACCTTTAACTGCTCCTGCACCCGATCTGGTGCTGCCGCTCTCACATACTTTTTCCGAGCTCGTCTCGAATCTCCTTCCGCCGGCCCTCCGACAATCATCTGGATGACCTCTCGCCGAGGTGGGGGCGGAGGTGGAGGTAGCTCCTCCCTTTCCTCCCCCCTACGCTCCGGCTCCCGCCGAGGTTGATGATATCCCCGGTTATCCCTCTTATACTCCCCTTTTCTCTCCTTTTTGTCGATGTACACAAATTCCCTAAGGTGACCTGCTTGAATGAGCCGCTCGATCTCATCCCTCAGGTGTGTGCACCGATCTGTTGTGTGCCCATATTCATTGTGAAATCTACAAAACTCCTTATATTTCGCCTTTACTGGCGCCTCTGCGTGCGCCTTTGGCCACCTCAGGTCGGGATGCCTCTCAATAGCTACAAGCACCTCGCCCTGAGGGACAGCCAAAGGCGTGTACTTCTCAAACCTTGGCCTTCCCCCCATTGCCTCAGACCTCGGCTTCTTCTGAGGTACTTTGTCTTCCCGATCTTCCCTCCTGTCTCTTCTCTTCTCTCCTTCCTCTCTTTTCATTTTTCTCGCCTCTTCCAGGTTAATATATTTCTCCGCCCGAGCTAATAGCTCGTCAAATGTCTTAGCAGGCTCTATCACTAATGATTCAAAGAACTCCCCATCCCTCAGGCCCTGAGCTAGGGCATTGGCCAAAATTTCTGGACTAGCTGACGGCACTTCCAACTTTGCCGCTGTAAACCTCTGGATATAGCTCAAAGTCCTTCCCCTTCTCTCTGTTTGATACTAAATAGGTCGGGCGCCTTTTTGGTACTTACGGCAACTCGTGAACGATTAAGGAAAGCCGAGTGAAGTCATCAAAATTCGAATGGAGCCCGGGGCAAGTCGGCTAAACCACCGGCCGAGCCGATTTCGTCAAAGTGGTAGGAAAAACTCTACACATCACGCCGTCCGTGAATCTGTGTAGTAGACCAGCGTTCTCAAAACGGCAAAGATGGTCCCACGGATCTGTGGTACCATCATATTCGAAGCTCAGAGCTCGGTATGAGGCCGGAAGCTCGTCTGCCATCACCTCTTCCGAGAAGGGTGTTCCCCGCCTTACCCGAACTGCAGCCACCCCCGGTACTCCAGCCACTCTCCGACGAATATCTCGCACCTCACGGTGGAGGTCATCCATCCGTTCCGACCAATCCTGGTCCTCAGTAGACATGTGCTCCGCCCTTGATGAATGTACTTCCTCCGCCATAGTTGGCCGTCGACCTTCTCTCTCCCACCTCCGGGGGGACCATCGGAGGGGGAACCACAGGCGGAGGAGGGACCACAGGAGGAGGAGGGACCACCGGAGGGGCTGGTGGTGGAAGCATCTCCCTCAAGCGTCTCTCCACCGTCTGCTCCACAGCTCTAGTTATGAAGCCACCCAATTGTTCAAAGAACATTGGACTCAAATCTATACTCCCCCCAGACATAGGCGTCTGTCCATCCGCTCCCGCCCTCCGCTGCCCTCCGCCGTTCGCCGGGAGTGGTGGGGGCGGAGGTGGAACATCCTCCTGCGTGACTACGCCCGGAGTATCTCCCAGCGGCGTACGGTTCAAATCATCTTCCAAGCTTCTCCTAACCTCCTCCATAGCCAAAACTCGAATCTCACGTCTCTGCTCAATCTTTCCCACAGACGGCGCCACTTGGTTGCTCCCAAAAATTACTTCTCCCCGCCGATCACCTCCATAGTTGACATAACAAACTGTTACTCACACAAAGTCACATTATTATTGATAAACAAAGTTATTGTCCTCTTTTCCAAATGAAAAAGCTACATCAGACAACAAACTCCTTTTGCTGCACTGGAAAAGCTATAAATTAGGTTATACATGCATAAGTGAAGAATAAGAAAACATGAAGGGATGATAAAGCTTTTCTTTTTAATTACTAATTATTTCTCTAAATCGTTCTCTTATTCAAATTAACAAGCAACATGAGATAACAAACACCTTTTGCTACATGAAAAAGCTATAAAAAGAGTTAAAATAAACCATCCCAAAATTACACTAAATGCTCTTTAGTTGCTTTGGCTTCTGTAGCAAATCCTCCATAGCAAAAGCCTTTGTTTCTCTCCTTCGAAAAGCACCCTAAACCCACACAGAGGCACAGGGCTCCTCCGTAACTTACTCTCTCAAAGCTCCCTACTGATATCAGATGTGTTATCCAAAAGTTTGAACAGACAACGCCTCAAGGTTCAACAGAATTTGTTGACAGCAGAATGCACCATACAAGAACGCGGAACAAAATCCATTGGTCTTTCCTCTACATAAAACGCCAGCTAATGCATATCGTCCTCTTTCTCAAATTATGAGCAATTTGAGATATTTGAGTCTTTTGCCTCTCTACACACTGGTCACTGAAAAGCAAAATTAAAAATACGTGAAGACGACGAAGAAAAAACAAATCTTCACAATCAAAGGTGCATTGACTAGATTCGTACCATGCAGATGACAGTGAGACAGTCGAATCTTGCAAGTGTTTGTTTGACCCAACTACGGCTTATTCTTTGAAAAGCTTTTTCTCTATCAACTTCTGCCGTAACTCTAAAGCTTCGTCCATCATACCTGCAGCATGTATTCCTTGAACAATGATGGAACAAAAATAAGGATCATACTTGCCTCTACTTTTAGTCAAAGCATTTCTACAACTTGAACTGCAGTATCCATTTCCTTCTTTTGACATAACCTATGAATCAAGAATCTATAACAGTTATCTCTTATCCTGCGCCTGCTATTTTTACCTATCACATTTAGTAATTCTACAGCTTCTTCAACCAGATCAGCCCGGCATAACCCCATAATAGACATCGATAGGTAACATCATCGGGCCGAGGCCCACACTCTACCATGTGGTTGTACAATTCCATTGCTTTCTCCATGAAACCCTGCTTAGCCAATCCATCAATCACAATATTGTAAGTGATTAAGGTAGGAGAGCAATTTGTATCGCTATGCGGTGAAGAATCTGAATAGCTTCATCTATCATTGCCTCCTTGCAAAGTGCACGTAGGAGGGTGTTATAAGTAATTATATCGGAGAACAATCATGTAAAACCATTTTATCAAGGAAGTCAATGGCGCGACGAGCAGATCATGCTTGCACAGACCATTAATCAAGATATTATATGTTATAACTGTAGGACGGTTTGATGTTTCATTCATGAAGAGGAGGATCTCGTCTACTTCATCCCAACAACCGTATGCACAAAGAGAATGGAGAAGAGTGTTGTACGTCACAGAATTCGCTCCATTCCACGTGAGAGAAGATTACATACAATTAATGTGGCGTCTTCGTTATTTCCCTGTTTACAAGTAAGATTTATCATTGAGTTGTAGGTTACTAGATCGGATAACATCCTCAACCGCAAAATCTTCCATGATTTCCAGAGCACGCGACTCCAAATTGTTTACATATTAACTCAACGAGGATTGTGTAAGTGATTACGTAAGGAGGGCATCCCTTTCTCAGCTGGTCTTTCCAAAATTGGATGGCCTCATCGAACCTACCATGATCAAACATGGCTCGTATTATTGTGTTAAAAGTAATAATATCCGGAGGGCAACCACTCAAGCTCATGCCCTCCAAGACATCAACAGCAGCATTGAGACGCCTTTTCCTACACAAACCACCAATTAACATGTTATATGTAATCACATCAGAGTCCCACCGGTCATAACCATTAGTTGGAGAACCTTAGCAGCTTTGTCTGTTCGGTCAGCATTGATAAGGCCTCGATCAACTTTATGCAAGACGGAAAATCGAGAATTTGGTTTCTACGAGTCATCACATCTACTACCTTTGCTGCATCAAGTAATTTCCCACGACTGCAAAAACTTTGGAGAATTTCATTGTTAGTCTCCTCATCATTTTCAACAAAGGGTCCATCCAAAGAATACTTTGAAGGGTAAGCATATTTACTTGAACGACCATTGAGTTTCTTCTCAACGCCCATCGTGTATCTATTGGATTTCCACTCTTCTTGACTACCCTCGCTGATGTTGTCAAGAGAAACACCTGTTTGCTGCATTTCACACTTTAAGAACGACATTGTTGCTCCGGTACCATAAATTTCAGTCCTCTGTAGATCAGATTGCTTTTTGCAATTACGCACAAGTGAACAGCTAAATGGAACCAGGGCCCTTTTATGTGAATAATGACTCGAGCCATAGTTAAGATCTGCTTGGCTGGACCTATGCAAATTATGAACCTCAACCATTGATTTCTGTGGTAGAACTGTGTAGGCCATACCTGTTTGCTTCAATTAAACAAGACGACAATAAAATTCTACGACATAGATTCTCCAACACTGTCCTTCCTCAAATAGTAACCATCCAAATGATTAGGAGAATCAATTTCTTCTGATGGAAGCGCACTTCTTATGTCAAACTGCAGAGGAATTTAAAGAAGTATCTCTCAGAGGCATCATATACTAAAAAGCAAACCAATATCAAACAAAATGAAAAAAATTCTAAATTTTTCCCCAAATTTTCCCACAGATATGAAAGTAGTTAAATGGTCTTCTCATGCTACAAGCATGTGCGATGAATGCACAAAATATGAAATATTACAAGACCAAAAATCCAAAGGTTTTTATAGTTCTTTTTTTTTCCTCTCTTTTTTGGGTCGGATTGTTTTGCATAATAGAATTCATTTTTAGAAAGGTCTTCCATATCAGGCTTGTCATTCCACATTTAACGTAGCTCAACCATCATTTAGTTAATCTAAACAAAGAACACAAGAAGAATTATCACACATTTCAGAAGAGCAATAACAATTTCTAGAGACGACAAAATACCAGTTTCAATTATTTTTCAGACATTTTTTTCTTGTGGTCGAATATGAGGCCTTAGGATTTGTATGGACCTCCATACCTAAAAAACAATCAACAAGATAACAGATGAAAATACCTCCCAAGTAAAGATTTAACAATAAACGTATCATCTAAATACAGCTATTAGCACTAGGTTACTGAATTAATATGCTCTAGAGTAAACAAATAAATTGATGTGCAGTAAAGTACATAATGAATGGACTTGAAACTCTTGAAACTCAAAAACCTTTAGTTTTAGTTCATTAAATACAAGAAAAAGAACCAATGAGCTAGACTATATTGAAAAAATAAAACCAAAGGTGTAAGAAAAAAAGAAATAAATGTTCAGTTGCTACATCTTCCCTCAAGTTTCTCAGCTAGTGCAATACAGAATCTAAAAATCAGCAGACATTTGAAACAGCAGAAATAAAAAAATGACAAAAAGCAACCAACCTCGTTGAGTTTTATCATTACACATGTCAAATTACCATCAAAATCTTAGTATGATACTCTATTGTAATCACTGTACTATATGAACTACTGTTAACAAAAACAACAGAAAGAAAAAAGTGAAATCACTGGTAATAGGCGCGATGGAAGAAGATTTTAACAACAATAAAATAAAAGAAAGAAAGAGAGAGCGAAAACCAAACCTTGAACTCACAGGCGTGAAGCGTGATGGCCAAAGTGAGGGGTTAGGGTTTATCAAAGAGAATTAGTGAATATTGCCTTTGTTTATTGTGTTTTAAGTTTGTCTGCTCGTTGAAACCATCGAAAATGATTTTGTTCTATTTTTAAAACTTTCTCCTTTTTGGATTTTCTCCTTAAAAATTTAATGAAGATTGGAACTTAATCTCGAGTAATATTTATATTTTAACAAATATTTGTAAATCTCAATTCTCCTGTTTTGATTTGTGTATTTTAGTCATTGTTCTACTAATCCCTCAAATCTCACTTTCTCTTGATTGCCTATATTTTTCTTATAAATCAGTCTCGTCTAATTCAATTTTATCTATACATCGCCTACCTCTAACCAGGGTCGCACCTAAACGCTAGGCCGTAGTTTGGCGCATGTCTAGCGCCTAAGTGTTAATGGCTTTTGGAGCGTTGATTTTAGCAACCCATTTATATTCAATATATACATTTTAGATATTTGCTTTTTTTGTTTTAGGAGATTTAATAATTCAATAACATAATCATGATACTTGTTATTTTATTATATTCAATAACATATTCTTTTTTATCATAAACTTGATGTAAATTTATCATTAAATTTTATTATATTCTTTTTTCTTTTGAATAAAATGGAATATTTGTTTTTCATTCATATACCAAATACATGATATGAATATTACTGTATATATTAAAACATATATGCACACTTATTTTGTAGATTTCTCTTGCTTTATTTCTTATTTCTTTTCCTTTTCTTCTCAAGTTGTATTGATTTTTAAGAACTCAAAATTTTAGAGTGATATAATTAGTGTAGTAGAACTAATTAGGGTGCGATTGGATATACTTTCATTTTGCTAGAGAATAGTGGCAAAAAAATTTTTGGAAGAAAAAAATGAATTTTGGAAGTGTGATTGGTTGTGAGATGAAAAAGTAATGATGAAACTTGATTTGATTTAAAAATAGTGTAATAATGATTGGATATGATTGATAGTTAGAAATATGTGAGTAAGTGAATAGTGAAATTTGTGGGAGAATGTGTAATAATGATTAATTTTTTTTTGGAAAAAATGTGTAGATGTTATTGATAAGAGAAAAAATGAGAAAAAGTGAAAGTAAGAGAATAATATATTTTCTAAAAATTTTCATAAACAATCGTATGTTTGGTCAAAACAAATTCTCCAGCGGAACGAAAATGAAATTTCTTTCATATCCAATCGCAGCCTTAGTCATCCGGTGAAATAAATTAGTTACAAGCCAAGTGATTTTCAGATATAAAAAAATAGAATATTTAAATGAAAATATTATGCTCTAGGTGAGACAGTGTAGACTCATCTCAACCATCTCCCTATATACATCAAATGCTTAGGCTATGATTAATATAAGATAATAATAGATTAACAAATTAATTAAATCCCAATAATGGTAAAATTGTCAAACAAAAATATGTGGGGACCGTGAATTAAGGAATCAGTTATAGAGAGAGAGAGAATCACACTCATTAACATGTGAGGACCGTGTATGTGCTCTGCGATGATTCTACTTCATATTTAACATATATTAATGCATATTTAACACTATTATACTACATGTTTAACATATATGTACTGCATATTAAAATTGCCAAACAAAAAACATGTGGAGACCGTGAATGAAGGAATTGTGGGGACCGTGATTTAAGAAATCAGTTAGAGAGAGAGAGAGAAAGAAGGAGAGAGAGTCACACTCATTAACATGTGGGGACCGTGTATGTGCTCCACGATGAGTATACTGCATATTTAATATATATGGACTTGTTAGGAAAATATATGTTTAGATTTTGATGATACCATATAAAAAATTAGAATAAGAAGTTGGCACCCCACTTTCTTTGTAATTCAACTTGTAATAAATAGAGTTGTATGAGCTGAGTTAGAGTCTGCTAAGTTGAAGATTACAAGAGTCGACTGAAGATGAAGAGAAGACCTAACTGTGTGTCAGCTGTGTGAAGTCAAGTGAAGGATCAGTCAAGTGACAGAAAAGTTGTCGCAGTCAGCTGACTAACAACTAAGTCATTCCAAAATGATTGGTATGCAACATACAAGACTTGAAGAAAGCTGATAGAGATCCGTTGTCAACACAAGTCAAGGTTTTGCTGGAAATAGGCTCACATGTCAGTCGCCAAAGAATAAAGATGTTTTGCTGAAAGAGTGCAAAAAGCAAGGAACCAATAGGATTTACTTGAAAACCTGCAGAGACCAAGGAAAAGGTGCAAAGCATTAAACTCATGGTACGATCCTCATTAATGTTGCAAGGAGAAGACATGCCAACAACCTACGAGTGAGATTTGAAACATATGTCTATCTCTTCAACGGACATATTTTCGAATATGTACTATAAAAGGTTGAGGAAGCAAGTGACAGACCAATTACGAATTACAAGACTATCAAGCATTCAAGTAAACTTGCAAATACTCTCAAGCGTTCAAAGATAATCCTCAAGCCTAAAATTGAAGGAACTCAATCCAACGCACTTAGTGAAGGAAAGATTACTTCATCAAGTTGAAGAGGAAATTTGTTTGAAGAACAAAAGTGTCTACCCTCCAAGGTTGAAGGAGAAGTAGTAAGGTTCAAGTTCGAACAAGAAGCTTTGGGCTCGTTGGAAGGTTGTGTGATCAATTCCAAGAGTTCGAGGGAGCTGAAGTAGCAAGATAGCTATTTTGTGAAGAAGCTGAGTCCCAGGAGCAGCCAGCTGTGTGACCAAGGCTGACTCGGGCTGTTGACTGCTTTGTAGCAAAGATCTGTTATTTAATGGATTCCTCTGGGAGTTGGAGAAGAGTGGATTAGAGGAATTACCCCATCCTCGAACCACTATAAAATTGTTTGTGCTTTATTTACTTACAACATTTTAATTTCTTGCATATCATTTATATCTGTTGTTAAGTTATATCTCATTGAATTCAATCGATAATAACCACTGCTAAAGACAAGTGTTGAAAAAAGTTTAAAACAATAAGGGTGAAAAGTCTTCCGCTGAACAAAAACCAAATCAACTGTAAATCTAAGTGTTAGTTGATACAAGTTGTGTTATACTATCAACAACTCAGTCGAGTCTGTCGAGTGGGTAACTTCGCTGAGTAAGCCAACCTAGTTGTCCCTCAATGACTAAGCTGATTTCTGTTAACTCTGAAAATATTTAAAAGGACTAAATCAAAAATTTGGTAAGGTTTATTTAACCCCCCCTTCCAAACCTTACTTCTCAACACTTGGGACCTATAAGTGGTATCAGAGCGGTTGGTTAATTGAGCATTCCGCATCAAGTTCTTGAACTAGATCTCGATTTTCAAAAGAAACAACACTTGAGTTTTTAAAGCTTTTATTTCAAAAGCAAAGTCATTATCATGTAAGCAAATCTAACTCGCATTCCTATGTTCACTGTGGAAGAGTTTGATACATGTTGGTTGCTGAGACTGCTGAAACATCCATTTTGGGAAATTTATTGTTTAGATTTTGATGAATGCCATGTAAAACTTAGAATAGGAAGTTGGCACCCCATTTTCGTTCTAAACCGCATTGTAATAAATAGGGTGGTCAAGTTTGAGTTAAGTCGCCTATGCCTAAACATGCAAGAAGACAAACGAGACTAGAAGGAACACTCTGCCGCAAGACAACAGTATGGCAAAGAAGAGAAGACGTGAACTCGATCAAGGAGCAGGTGAGATGCAACAGTAGAGTATCGCCAAGTCAACTCAAGATAGCCAAGTCTCAAGTTGAAGTGACAAGAGTCATCCAATGATTGGAAGTCGACTCTAAGTCACCTGGGGAAAGCAAGGTAATGCGATCAAGTCGAGATAATCGGAAGAGATCCGTTGCATAGAAATCAAGGGAATTACTTAAACAAGTAATACCTCCATACTACCTTTCTCGCACTCGATCTAGAAGCGTGCAAAGGAATAAACCAATGGGAAGCAACTCGCACCATGTCGAACTCAAAAGTCAAGAACAATTCATACGAGGAAGTGGCAATTCCAAGGATCGCAACAAGACAAGCCAACGACCACAAGTGTCTTTTGAGAATAAGCCTATCTCTTCAACGGACAAATTTTAAAAAGAACACTATAAAAGGCTAAGGAGTTTATTTGAGAGAATGTTGGTTACCTTGACATTTAAAAACAAATACGAGCTAGAAAAGCAATATCTCAGTAACCAAAAATATTCTCAAATCATTCAAGTTCAATCCTCAAGCCTAAACTACGAAGGAAATCAATCCAACACTCACCGTGTGAAGGAAAGATAACTTCAATCGCTTGAAGAGGAAATTATTGAAGAATCAAGGGGTCTACATTCCACGGAGGATTGTAGGAAGGTTCAAGGTCGAACCAGTCTCAAGTTTTTGGAGGGCTTCGTGATCAAATCCAAAGAGCTTGAGCAAGTGGGTTGTAGTAGCAAGGCAACCGCCTGTAAAGAAGGCCGAGTCGCACGAGAAGCCACCGCGTGACCAAGGCATCTCCAGATCGAGTCCCAAAGGATCAAGTCACCGTGTGATCAAAACTTGTATCCGGACTGTTACCACTCTGTATACTGATCAATACCTAGTGGATTCCTCCAGGAGTTGGAGAAGAGAGGAGTAGAAGAATTACCCCATCTTCGAACCTCTATAAAAACTTATCGTGTCATTTACATTTCAAAGACTTTAATTCCTCGCATCTTATTTATTTAACTCTGCTGATAAATTTGCTATCCACTTGATAATCTCTAAGTACTAAAACCAAGTATTAAATCAAACTAAACCAAATTTAAGGGTGTAAAGTCTTCCTCAAAAAACAAATCACAATCGAGTTAAGTCTTTAGTCAAAACAAATTGAGTTATTCTATCAACAAATCGCTCGAGTCTCGTGAGTAACTAACTCTATTGATTAACTAACTTAGCCGTCCATCAAGGACTCACCGTGAAGTATTAACTCAATATTTAAAAGGACTAAATCGAAAAGTTGGTAAGGTTTATTCAACCCCCTTCTAAACCTTACAACACACCCCTTGGGACCTACAAGTGGTATCGTGAGCGGTTGGTTCATTGAGCCTTCCGACCGTTACTTGAACTAGATCTCCAAATTTTTCAAAGTCCTGTTTTAGTACTTAAGTTTTCAAAACTCTTTTTATCATCAAAAGTTATTGTCATGGAAGCAAATTTGACACGCATCCCTATGTTCACAATTGAAGAATTTGATGATTGGAAAATTCGTATGCGAGCTCATCTATCAAAGATTACATGATGAGATGTGGATAGTAATAGAGGATGGGCCACTGCAAATTTTAAAAGTTAACGCAATGTAAGGAGAGCCGCAAAATGAAGGTGAAGAGGATGTTGCTCCTGCACTCACCATGGTTGAAAACCAAGAGTCGAATGGACAAATGATGACAAAAAGATATAACCTGGACAATGTGGCCAAGGACATTCTTTACAAAACCTTGACAAAGCCATGTTCAATAAAGTCAAATCATGCAAAACGGCTAAAGAAATCGGGACAAGCTAACATTGATCCGTGAAGGCTCGTGAGCAAATCAAGGAAAATAAATTATCAGTGGTCAGACATAAATTTGAAAATTTCAAAATGATCGCAGAGAGACCCTGGATCAACCGGATGCTCGGTTCACGTAAATTACCAACGAGCTATCTCGCACTTGGAAAAGAATATACACGAAGGAAATGTGTATGAAGATTCTAAGAAGTCTCCCAACCGAGTGGGATATGAAAGTCATGGCCATGAGACACTCCATGGACCTATCCAAGACATCCAACCATGAGCTATTCTCGGATCTCAAAGCCTACGAATTTGAGCCGAGAAGAAAAGACCAGAAGAGACAAACAGTACCCAAAACAACCGCTTCTAATTGTTAAGGATGGCAAGAGAGCCGAGGTCAAAGAAGTCATTGACCAAGAGGAAATAACCCCGATGGTTAAAAGGTTTAACAAGTTCTTCAATAAGAACTACAAGAGAGGCAAGGGCGAATCCTCCAGAAGACACTCGCTCCCCTCCAAGTCAAGGGAAGATAGGCCAACCAAGAGAACAGAGCATCAAAAAGTCAATATCAAAGGGCCGATAATCCAAGAATGGAAAGAGTGATCAAAAGGTTGAAAATCTATGTTTGGCCGTAGGGCAACCAGGTCACTATGCCATTGATTGCCCATATCCTCGTAGTCAACAAATACATGAATGAAGAAGAAAGAAAGGTCTTCGAGAAAGAAGACAAGAAAAGAAAAAGGCAATGTTGGCCGCAGAGACTCACCGAGACAACCAAGTCAAGAGACACAACCGATTGCAGAGTAGTGAAGCCGACTACTCAAGTGACTCTCAAGAAGAAGCCTTGATCCGTTTGATGGCCAAGGAACAAGACCAACTCGACCAAGAAGATGAGGTACACTCTAACTCATCACACTCGTATTCTAGTGATAGTGACTGTGACACACACACTTCATCACCCACTCGATCTTTATGATTCAATAGGCAAAATGATGAAAGATTTTGAACACATTAAATCCTCACACACACTACTAAATGAGGAAAACAACCTACTCAAAAGCGAAAACTCACAAATGACTAAGGAGCCGAGTACTCTAAGTCAAATAGTCGATGAAAATGAAAGTTTAAAGATTGAAAATGCTAAGCTAATAGCGTAAATAATCGCTATAGAAAAGAGGGAAAATGACCTCAAAAATGTGATTGCCTCATTCACTAAGGCATCTAAATCATTGGATGATCTTATTATGAGTCAAAGAGAATGTGGAGACAAGACAGCTTAGATTTAATTCCTCTCGTGCTATGTCAAGCTCCAAAAGTGATTTTGGAAAAAGGATCTTCTAGCAATGAAGTATCTCAAAAATCCAAAACTCCAAATGGTGCACACACATTTATCCCAAAGCACAATTACAAACAAACTGGCCTTGGTTATAAAGGAAAAGGAAAACAACCAACTGAGTGTCTTTGAGAGGACAACCGAGAAGAAATCCAAATGAGTTCCTCAAAACTCCAAACAGGAAATACTCTTTAAAGAAGAAACAGAGCTACCAAAAACCCCTGAAGTTCTATAAAAGAAATACATATGAAGGGAATGGTAGAAAATACCCAAGCCAAGCTGATTGGAATAATGTGAACTATCCTATGGAATATAAGCCAAAATGGCAAAGGCCTAGAACTCAGCAAAGGCCATTCCAAAGGTATAAGAGCTTTCATCTGCACACATATGCACCTAGGCACTACACTCAGATATATCACAACTACCTAAAGAAGGCAATTGCTAAAACACATATACAGGCATACAGACAAAAGAGACAGATGTATGAACCTAGAATCCCCAAGCAATTTGCCAAAATTAATTATGATTATGGCACTGATAGATGGCAACCCTTAAAGTCAAACCAATTGGCTATAGGTTGGTTGGATCATCTTACAATACTAACCCCTCGGGACCCGCATAAGTATGGGTACCTAAAACTTATTTTCCTTGTTTGCGGTTCAAGGAACAAATGAGTGCCAAGGAACCTGGTACATGGATAGTGGTCGCTCCGCATATATGACAGAAACAAGAACAATCTGTCAAAATTCAAGGAAGTCAGAAGTGCAAAAGTCATATTTGGAGGAAATGAAGCTCCAGGAGAAATAAGAGGCATTGGATCCATCAAGAAAAATGGATTAAAAATCACGGATGTTGCATATGTTGAAGGACTCAACTTCAACTTGCTAAGCATCACCAACTCGCGGACAAGGGTTATAATGTTGGATTTAACATGGGTATATGCCAAATCAAGGATACTCAATCAAATGAAGTTGTGTTGCAAGGATGCGCACAAAAGAACATATATGTCGTGGATTGGTCAATCGCAACACCCAACACTGTCTTTTAGCAAAAAGAGCACAAAAATCAAGTTGGGTACCGTGGCACAAGAAGCCGAGTCACCCGAATTTCAAAACGATTAACAATGCTTGCCGAAGCAATCTTGTGGAAGGACTTCTAGACTCAAGATATACAAGAAGGAGAGTATATGTGATGCATGTCGGAAGGGAAAACAAATCAAATCATCATTCAAAGAAAAGACATGTCCATCTTCAACAAGAATATTACATCCGCTACATATGGATCTATTTGGTCCAA
Organism: Rehmannia glutinosa; assembly: GCA_016081115.2. Classification (NCBI taxonomy): domain Eukaryota; kingdom Viridiplantae; phylum Streptophyta; class Magnoliopsida; order Lamiales; family Orobanchaceae; genus Rehmannia; species Rehmannia glutinosa. The sequence goes on along the minus strand of CM071931.1, from coordinate 59,589,191 downwards.
ATGAACCAAATAGCATAAGTGGGAAGAAATACACCTTGGTGGTAGTAGATGACTACTCAAGATATACATGGACAATATTCATGTGTAAGAAGAAAGAAACTCTGAGAAACTACCACAAATTGATGAAGAGGATTCAAAATGAGAAGAGCCAAACCATTATCAAAATAAGATCCTGACGAGAACCGAGTTTGTCAATGGTATAATAACTCAATATTGTATAGAAAATGGTATTGGTCATGAATTGTCTCGGCAAGGACTCCACAAACAGAATGGAGTTGCGAAAGAAGAATAGAACTCTCAAAGAAGCAAAGACCATGTTAGTCAAGACGGGGCTACCTAAAAGATTTTGGGTCAAGCAATAAACACAAAGATGCTACACTCAAAATAGATGCATGATAAAATGACAACCGACAAAGACTCCCATGAGATTTGGACAGGGGAGAAAACCAAATGTTGCATATTTTAGAATATTTGGATGTAAATGCTTCATCCATAACAATGGCAAAGATAATTTAAAGGCTTTTGATGCTAAAGCTTATGAAGGTATCTTCTTGGGATACTCAAATGAAAGCAAAGCCTACAGAGTACTCAACAAGAGGACTATGGTTACGTGAGAGAATCCATTCATGTGGTGTTTGATGAGCCAAATGTAAATGGAGAAGACATGGAAGAATCAATGATAAGTCAATCAACCAACCATGCGAAGAGTCCCTATCTCAAGTCAAGCCGAATTATAAACTCGGATGAAGATGAGAAAGTCGAGTCTCAAAAATAGCCGAAAATCTGACTAAGTGATGACGAGAGAAATCGATCAAAGCAACATAGTCGCAAGACGATCAATCCAACTAACTTACTCCAACTCGATGTAAGATGGCCGAGAGACCATCCACCGTAACTAGTCATTGGAAATATAAGAGAAGGTATCAAAACAAGATTCGAACTCAACAAGAAGCTATGTTCACATGCTTTATCTCACAAATAGAGCCTAAAGATGTGTCACAAGCATTGATGACACACATTGAATTCAAGCTATGCAAGAAGAGTCAATCGCTTTGAAAGAAATAAAGTATGGGAATTAGTTCAAAGACCCACCCATCAAAATGTTATTGGCACTAAATGGGTGTTCGTAAACAAGATGAACGAGGAAGGTTCGTGGTAAGAAACAAAGCAAGATTAGTAGCCAAAGGATATTGCCAAGAAGAAGGGATAGATTTTGATGAAACATTTGCCCTCGTAGCAAGATTGGAAGCTATAAGGATGTTTCTTGCCTATGCACTCACAAGAATTTTATTGTATATCGATGGATGTAAAGAGTGCATTCCTTAATGGTTTATTGGAAGAAGAAGTGTATGTTGAACAACCTCCGGATTTGAGCAAAGACTCTTGGAGATAAGATATACAAACTCAAGAAAGCTCTATATGGATTGAAATAGGCACCCGTGAGCATGGTATGATACTTTGTCACAATTCCCGATCGAGAACGGATTCACAAAAGGCAAAGTGAATAGAACACTCTTCGAATTCAAGATGCGAAGAGTATATTGCTTGTTCAAATATATGTGGATGACATTATTTTTGGATCCACAAACAAAGAGCTATGTGATAAATTTTCAAACCTCATGCAAAGCAAATTCGAAATGAGCATGATGGGAGAGTCGACATTCTTCCTTGACTCCAAGTGAAACAAAAGGATGGAACCTTCATAAGTCGACACAATACACCGAGATTTAATGAACAAATTTGGTATGGAAGAGAAGTCTTCTCGTGAAAATACCAATGAATACATCAGCCAAAATGGATATGGATGCGGATGGCAGGCCGTAGATCAAACAAGATACAGAGCACTTATCGATCATTGCTTTATCTCACAAAGAAGCGTGCCGACATCACCTTTGTTTGTAGGTGTATGTGCAAGATTTCAATCTGCTCCAAAAGAAAGCCACATGATCTGCAGCCAAGAGAATCTTGAGATATTTGAAAGGAAGCCAAGAAGTTGGCTTATGGTATCCAAAGGAAGGTGGATTCAAGATAATTGGCTATTCGGACTCGACTATGCTTTGGATGTAGAGTTGACAGAAGAGCACCTCGTGCACATGTCAAATGCTTGAAACAAAGCTAATTTCTGGTTTAGCAAAAAAGCAAAATTCAATAGCCACCTCTACAAATGAAAGCAGAATACATAGGCATGGGCAAAATGTTGCCCAAGTCCTATGGATGAGACAAAGAAATGAGAGACTATGAAGTTGAAGAAAAGGAAATTCCAATCATGTGTGATAACACAAGTGCAATTTCAATCACTCAAAATCCTGTGTTGCACTCAAGAACAAAGCATATCGATGTCAGATATCACTTCATAAGAGATCATGTTGAAAAGAAGGACATCACCTTGGAATATATTTCAACTGATAAACAGTTGGTGACATATTCACAAAACCATTATGTTAGTCAAGATTTGAAGAACTCAAGCATGAGTTAGGGTTAATTGAGCCGAGTGACACTCGAAGACTCAAAGAAAAGAAATGGAACACGAAAAGGGAAAAAGAGTCAACTCTCAAATCAACTAAGTGAATCACCATATCGGAAAGACAATGCATCGAGTTAGTGACAACCGAGTCACTAGGAGAATCGTGAGAAGAAGAGTTAAATCAGCTAAGGGATAAGTTTTAGAGTCATTTATGAGCAAAGGGACAAAAACACGTCATTTTTTACTAAACGGGAATGTTTTTAAGAATGACGCGTCATCATAATTATGACGTGTACAGCAAAAACTGCACACCAAGCTTATGATTGGATATAAATGCTTTGCCACATTAAACACGAGACATTAAATGCTAATCGGCGTGCAAAATCTAAGCCGTTGATTTCGATCACATTTCAAAAAACACCCGCACGTCCTTTCAGGAACCATACTTAAACCATTTTCGTCCGTTTCTCTCACACATTACCAAAAACTGTTCACTTCTCTCTCTCTCAGAAGCAAAGGCAAAAACTCTCTCAAAAACCCTATCAATCTTCAAATCACTTTCTAAGTTTCATTCGGTGAAATACTGAAAAATGGCATCCACTCATGATTTTGTCAAGCTAGGAAAGCAAATCCACACCGGGTCTACTGTGGATTTCGAGGGTATGGTCAAACAGGGGTCCGATGACGCCCTCATAAAGAAGATCGCTGAAAAACTCAAAACAACTGGGCTAAAACCATTTCTGACGATGGACTTTCCGATGACCTATGTGGAAGAGGTCGCACAGTTCTACGTGAATGCTGAGATTCACGATGAGGGGATCAAATCCTCTGTTCACGGGAAGGAGTTCATCATCACTGCCAAGGATTTGGCGAACACCGCCGTTACACGGCGGAAGGAGCACCGAAATCAATGAAGTCGATGTTGACTTGGCAGCCGCTTGGAAGGAAGTAGCCAAGACCGACTATCTTTGAAAAGATAGTCTACACAACTAACAAGAGGTCAACAAGGAGGACTACCACAAATTGTTGGACATCGTTGCCAAATGCATAGACATCAAATTTGGCGGCTTTGACCAACCGTCCCAAAGCGAAATTGATTGTAATGGCCGCGATCATTGAAGAAAAGAAAGTGAACTGGGCCGAGTTTGTCTACACAGCAGATTCTCGCTAATGTAGGAACAAATCCTTCAAGGAGAATGGAGCATTTGGAGGATCCATGGGATACGGTCTAGTGATTGGCCGGGTGATGGATATAAAAGGAGTCCTCTTCGACATGGAAAGGCGTTCCATGTAAACAAGAGGATGTTCGATCAAACCTCTCTGGCGCACGAAGAGAGCATACGCTAAGAGAGCGATCACGAGTGAGGGGGAATCACCGACCAAGATACAAATGTCTCCTCTCCACCAAAGAAGAAGGCCGCCCGCACTAAGAGAATCGCGCCCCGCAAAGAAAGAAAAACAAATCGCTCTTGCCCCTGCAGCCGAGTCACCCGCCCCGCAGCCGTGTCTCCTACCCCTGCAGCCGCAATGGAGAAGGAACCATTAATCCCTTCTCCAAAGGATCAAGAAGAAGAGGACCGCCACAACAAGGAAGACAACTACCTCTAAGACATCTCGCGAAGGCATTCACCTTCAATGAACCAGGAGGAAGTGGAGTCGAAATCCCTTTGGTTAAAACAAAGAGAAGATGAAGACTTTCCAAACTCTCCGAGCTTGAAAAGACAAATTGAGTCTGTCACTCACCGGAGAAGATACCAAGATCACTGGAGAAGTAGAGTCTCCGAAGTGATTGATGAAACGACCAAGTCTGCTGAGGCCGATCAAGAGAGAGCAATCGAAAACCCACCGTAGTCGAACAACCGAGGAACAAAGAATAGCCGAGACAACCGAGTCACCAAGCTGATGTGGTTGTTTCTCCACCAGCAATGCAGGGCTCAAAGGTGTCGAGCAAAAAATCGCTACCTTCAATACCTGGAACGAGGGCCAAAGAAGAGGATGATGAAGACGATTTATTCATGCACTCTCCATTGTATCCAGACATCCAAAATCGTCACGCGAGTGGAGAAAATGGAAGCCGAGCATATCCAGAGTGCGCTTTCAATATCCGAGTTCATTCTTTGAGAAGAAGAACTCTTCGATTTCTTGAGGTGGACACAAAGGTCTTTGCAAGCCCTTGACGAGATAATTGCATAAATATACGGAAATTCGAAAAGAAAATGAACGGGCTAAAGCAACTGAGACGCAGAGGCACGTGAGAAGGCCATCATCCGCCTATCACCGGCACCACGAACATACACATCCTCACTTTGACGCCCTATCGTAAAGTGATGAGGATCTGACCTGCCGCCGCCACGGAAGAATTGCAAATGCAAAGAAGCAATGCGAGAATCCGTAATCCTTCATGAGCAAAGGATGATGGAGGGACCAGGAGAGTCCTCCAAAACACAACCGAGATAGACCCAATGGGAGTGGTGCAAAGATATTGCCACCGTTGTTGCTTGCCACCACTTCCCCACTCACTCGGAAGAAGGAACTAAGGAACTCGGCGATGAAACGGGATAGTGGGGACCCCAAATCGAGCCAACCCCTAATGAAGGTGTCTTACCACCGCCCCAACGGCTGAATACTCAATGGGAACAAATGAGTCCGAGACGAGTGACCCCATTCCAAGTCACTCACCGGTGTGCCACCGAGGGGGAAACTCCCTCCACCGCAGCAAGGTCGGAGGATGTTGCACCGACTCCACAATGAATCTAGGAGGCGAAGTGGAGAAGGAACAAACACAAAGTACACAACAAGTTGTCATCGATGAGGCTCGGGACAGTTGAGATGTCTCACCGAGGTGCCAAATCGCTCTGAAGGCTAATGACGCCGCTGATGCGATCGAGGTACATGAAGGAACATCCCGGGAGTTAACACTGGCGACGAAAGTGCAATCCATGGAGTTGAGACTCCAATGGATGCCACCGCAGAAGACCCTAAGACACCGACACTCGTCGAAAGGGATGTCCAAGGCCTCGCCGTAGTTGAGACTTCGTGGAGGTAATGAAGGCCAACGGGAGGTTGAGACTTCCCAAAGGTGTAAAGAAGTTGAAGTACGTAACATCCCTCCCGCTATCATTGATCCATCGTAAAAGGAGATAAGCGCGCTTCACGATTCCCAGGATAATCCTATGTAACCTTTCGGGGATCGGAAGGAGATGATGAAGCCGAGTCATCCCCCGATCGATCCAAAAGACTCACCGAGGATGTTCCAACCACGAGTAAGTCGACCTCAAGTCTACTCACAAACTTACAACTTTGATGATGAGCCACCCATGGAAATCTCATCATCGTCCGATGACGCTCGATAAGGCCGAGGACCACCAACTCACGTGGAAAACCAAATGAGACCAACGGTGTTGAGATAAATGAGGCTCAAAAAGTCGGGTCAACTTCATAACAGACCCCAACAAACAGCAGTCCACCGCACAGGCTCCCCAAGTTGCAGGCAGTTCGACTCCACAAGGAACTTCACGAGCACCACTCATCATTGAACAAATCCCAATTGCCCATGATGATCCCTTTGTAGAATCATTTCCCTTCTCTCTCGAGATACCCGACCTCCCCAAGAGTCGAAAAGAGATCTCGAGCGCTTCCACGCACTGCATCCTGTCATTCCATCGATACCATCGTTCGGTGACTATGATTTTGACGCCGCTTGGCCGTCACCGCAACAGAGGGAACAATCAAGTTCGGGAGGTGTTCAAAGCATTATTTATCAAATTGAACGGATGGAGAGGCACCAGGCCTCGATGGACATGAGATCGATAACATAGATGCCAACCTTACTGCCGACTTGAGAGGCATAATAGTCGAATCCGGGAGTGGTGGCAATAGCAAAAAACAATGCGTGTGGAACAAGCTAGATATTTCGTAACATTGTTCAACAAGCTCGTTGGTATGGCGAAATGAGAATGCCGATGCGAAGACAAAATTGAGAGAACACATTGAGCACATGCATGAATCTCACACTTTCCGAGATAAAATCATTGCGTGAGCAAAATAAGAATGAGCTCCTGCGTATGGAAGAAAACATGGATCGAAAATTCAGCCTTCTCATGGCCGAGATGAAGCCGCTTAAAGTCAATCCAACGCTACTCGCTACGAGTTTCGCAAAGATACTCCGCAGCAGACTCGAAGCGAACTTGGCTATCGCAGACTTGACTTCCTACTTGCTAGTTTGTTTCGGGGTTCCTCTCCTTTGATGATGCCAAAAAGGGGAAGAGGAATACCTAAAAGCGCTGAAGGGATCCTCGAAGTTGAGAAGGATGGAGCAAATTGTGAAGAAAAAGACAAACCGAGGAAGTTTCAAGAGAAAAGAAAGGGAAGTCTGTTGAGGGGAAAGATCGAGAGATGTGACCTTGATGATTGCACAAACCCCCAACAAGGTCTTGTCACAAATGATATTATCAAAGAAACTCCTCGATGACTCTTCCACTCCAACACTCTGCTGCACCTATGGCCGACAAGAGAAAGACAATTGAAGCAGGGATGTAGGAAGTGGAAGGAAGGATGAATGCCCGAGTTATGGATATTTTGAAACAACATGGAGGCATTCCAAAGAGAGCGAGAGACACTTATGCCATCTCGTATGCTTTGAACCGAGCCAAGATCGCTTGATGAATTTAAAACGCCGCATCCCAAGGATACTTCGCAAACATGTCCATGGCTCAAGCCTGGACTTGTATCTTTGAAAAAGGTCTCATACTATGTAAAGAAGGCGACAGCAAAGAGACTACCTGATCGCTCTCACCGGTCACTCACCGGGAAGAAGACCCCGATACAATACACGCCCGAGGAAGAGGTAGAGGAAGAAGCGTGGTGGAGGAAGAGGTTTCACCTGACCTCTCGCCCAAAAATATTGAGTACATAGATCCAAGCAAAAGAGGAGGATCTACTCGGGCTGGTTTTTGACGAAGTAGCCAATCTGCAAGTGGCTAAGAACAATGCCGAGTATGTGAAAAGAATTGAAGAAGAAAATAAAAGACAAACTCAGCTATGGGAGGAGAGACAAGAGAGAATAAGAAGAGATGAAGTCGCCGGAAGGCGTATGAAAAGAAGAAAAAGAAAATCAATATGAGAAAAAGAAAAGAAGACCGTAAGATGACAGAGTTGAAGAAGAAGAAAGAAGGAGGAAGCGAAGGAGATGAAGTGTTGATGTCACCACCCCTTCATGTATTTTACTATGTAAATACATTTTATGTAAGTCTTCGTAATAAATCAGAATTCTCTATTTTTGCGTAGACATAGATGTTTGCTCGATACACTTTGTAAACATTGTGTAAAGGACAAAAATGTTATGATCAATAAAAGGATTGATTCTACGCATACATTCTCTCGTGAATGCACTATCTCGTATGTATCTTTGCTATTTACATTTTGAATGTCTTAAGTTTTGGCATCATCAAAAAGGGGGAAATTGTTGGGAAATTTATTGTTTAGATTTTGATGAATGCCATGTAAAACTTAAATAGGAAGTTGGCACCCCATTTTCTAAACCATTGTAATAAATAGGGCTGGTCAAGCCGAGTTAAGTCGCCTAAACATGCAAGAATAAACCAAGACTAGAAGAACACTCCGCAAGACAACCGAGTATGGCAAAAAGAGAAGACTCCTCGATCAAGGAAAGATGTGAAGAACAAAGTTCAAGATAGCCAGATTGAAGTGACAAGAGTCATCCAATGATTGGAAGGCGACTCAAGTCACCTCCAAAGAGATCAACTCAAGATACTTAAACAAGTAATACCTCCATTGAAGAAGTGAAGAAAAGTCATCCAATGATTGGAAGTGTCTTTTCAAGAACAATTCATACGAGGAAGTGGCAATTCCAAGGAAAACAAAGGAAAGAATAAGCCTATCTCTTCAACGGGCAAATTTTAAAAAGAACACTATAAAAGGCTGAGGAGTTTATTTGAGAGAATGTTGGTTACCTTGACATTTAAAAACAAATACGAGCTAGAAAAGAAATATCTCAGAACCAAAAATATTCTCAAATCATTCAAGTTCAATCCTCAAGCCTAAACTACGAAGGAAATCAATCCAACACTCACCGTGAAGGAAAGATAACTTCAATCAGTTTGAAGAGGAAATTATTGAAGAATCAAGGGGTCTACATTCCACGGAGGATTGTAGGAAGGTTCAAGGTCGAACCGGTCTCAAGTTTTTGGAGGGCTTCGTGATCAAATCCAAAGAGCTTGAGCAAGTGGGCTGTAGTAGCAGCAAGGCAACCGCCTGTGAAGAAGAAGCGAGTCGCACGAGAAGCCACCGCGTGACCAAAGCATCTCCGATCGAGTCCCAAAGGATCAAGTCACCGTGTGATCAAGACTTGTATCCGGACTGTTACCACTCGTATACTGATCAATACCCAGTGGATTCCTCCAGGAGTTGGAGAAGAGAGGAGTAGAAGAATTACCCCATCTTTTTACCTCTATAAAAACTTATCGTGTCATTTACATTTCAACACTTTAATTCCTGCATCTTATTTATTTAACTCTGCTGATAAATTTGCTATCCACTTGATAATCTCTAAGTACTAAAACCAAGTATTAAATCAAACTAAACCAAATTTAAGGGTGTAAAGTCTTCCGCTGAAAACAAATCACAATCGAGTTAAGTCTTTAGTCAAAACAAATGAGTTATTCTATCAACAACTCAATCGAAATCCGTTGAGTAACTAACTCGCTTATTAACTAACTTAGTCATCCATCAAGGACTTCAAATTGTGAAGTATTAACTCAATATTTAAAAGGACTAAATCGAAAAGTTGGTAAGGTTTATTCAACCCCCCTTCTAAACCTTACACTCACACTCCTTGGGACCTACAATCCAAGGGCAAGGAACCATCAGACTCAGATAGTAGTGAAGCAGACTACTCCAGTGACACTGAGGAAGAGGCTATGATCTACCTCATGGACAAAGAACATGATTCAAAAGATCAAGAAGATGAGGTATACTCTAACTCAACTCATTCAGATTCTAGTGATAGTAATTGAGATACAAACACTTCATCACCCGCAGATCTTTATAAAATGATAAAAGATTTTGAGCACATCAAAACCTCACACACACTATTAAATGAGGAAAACAACCATCTTAAATGCCAAAAATCACAGCTGACTAAAGAGCTGAGTACTCTAAGTCACATAGATGATGAGAATACAAAAGATGAAGGCTGAAATTGCCAAGATCCAAGCAGAATTAGCTGCTACGAAAAAAAGGAAAAAAGATCTTAAAAATGTGATTGCTTCATTCACTAAGGCATCCAATTATTGGATGAACTTATAATGACTCAGTAAGAAAGTGGGGACAAGATAAGCATATGATTCAATTATTTTGTACATGCCCAAGTTCCAAGGGTGATTATGGAAAAAGGATCCTCAAGAAATGGGGAAATCCAAAAATCCAAAACACCATATGTTGCACCTACACCCACTCAAAAATACAATCACAACCATACTGGCCTTGGATATAAGGGAAAAGACAAGAAGCCAGTTGAGTATGCTGACAGGACAGTTGAAACAAAATTTAGAAAGGTCCATCAACAGACTCCAAAAGAAATACTCTGTGAAAGCTAAATAGAGTTACCAAAATCCCCAAATACTTCAGCAAAGAAAATCATATGATGGGAATGGTAGAAACTATCCAAACCAAGCTGATTGGAATAACCAAAGGAGATATCAGTCAAGACCTATGGGATACAAGCCAAAGTGGCAAAGACCTCAACCTCATCATAGGTAATTCCTAAGGCAAAAGAGCTATTATCAGTACACATATGCACAAAGGCACAAAATCCAACAATAATAGAAATTCCATTATTACCCCAAGAAAGCAATTGCTCAAACAATTACACACGCATACAGATAAAAAAGATAGTTGTATGATCCTAAAATCCTCAAGCAATTTGCTAATGTGCACTATGATTATATAACTGATAGATCTCAACTTCTTAGAGTCAGGTCATCTAGCTATAGGTTGGTTGGAACATCTTATAGCACCAACCCCTCAAAACCCAGGCAAGTATGGGTACCTAAAAACTAATTTCCTTGATTGTAGGTTCAGGGAGCAGCTGAGTGCCAAGGAACCTGGTACATGGATAGTGGCTATTTCAGACATATGATACGAAACAAGAGAAATCTATAAAAGTTCAAGGAAATCAAAGGTGCAAAAGTTATATTTGGAAGAAATGAAGCTCCAAGGGAAATCAAAGGCACATGATCCATAAAAGAAAATGGATCGGAGATCATGGATGTTGCATATGTTGAAGGCCTCAACTTCAATCTGCTGAGCATCAGTCAACTCTGTAACAAAGGCTACAATGTGGGATTCAACATGGGAGTTTTCCAGATCAAAGATGCTGAATCAAATGAAATTGTGCTTCAATGAACAAGGCAGAAAAATATGTATGTAGTGGATTGGTCAACTGCTACACCAAGCACATGTCTGCTAGCAAAGAGTACATCCGAATCAAGTTGTCTGTAGCACAAGAAGCTAAGTCACCTGAAATTCAAGACAATCAACAAGCTTGCAAGGAGTCATCTTGTGGAAGGATTGACTGACTCAGTGTACAAGAAAGAATGCATTGGCGATACATGTTAGATGGGAAAGCAAATTAAGTCATCCATCAAGGACAAACCAAGTCTTTCTTCAACAAGGATATTGCATCTGTTGCACATGGACTTATTTAAGTCCTGTTGAATCAGCCAGCATAAGTGGAAAGAAATACACCTTAGTGGTGGTGGATGATTATTCAAGATATACATGGACTATTTTCATGTGTAAAAAGAAAGAAACATTTCAGAAATTTCCTCAGCTGATAAGAAGAGTTCAAAATGAGAAGAGTCAAACCATTATTAAGATAAGATCTGACAGTGAAACTGAGTTTGTCAATGGGATTATAACTTAGTATTGTGTTGAAAATGATATTGCTCATGAGTTGTCAGCTGCAAGAACTTCATCGCAGAATGGAGTAGCTGAAAGAAGGAACAAAACTCTCAAGGAAGTTGCAAGGACAATGTTAGTTGAAGCTGGATTGTCTAAGAGATTTTGGGCTGAAGCCATCAATACTGCTTATTACACTCAGAATAGATGTATGATCAACAGGAAATTGACAAAAACTCCCTATGAAATTTGGACAGGGAGGAAGCTAAATGTTGGATATTTCAAGATATTTGGATGTAAGTGCTTCATCCACAACAATGACAAGGACAACTTAAAAGTTTTTGATGCTAGAGTTAATGAAGGTATCTTTTTGGGATACTCAGCTGAGAGTAAAACTTATAGAGTGCTGAACAAAAGGACTATGGTCACAGAAGAGTCTATCCATATGGCTTTTGATGAACCTAATGTGAATGGAGAAGACTTAGATGAGAAGAAGAATAAGCCAACTATGCAGATGAGTACCTATGTTGAAATAGATGTAAGAGCGCTCAACCCTGAAAAAGATGAGATAGTTGAATCTTAGAGACAGCTGGAAGGTCTGCAACTGAATGATGATGAAGAAGCTGTTCAAGACAACTTAGTCATGAGACTACTGAATACATGACTTACTCCAACCAGATGTGAGATGACTGAGAGACCATCCACCTGAGCTAATCATTGGAAATGTTGGAGATGGAGTAAGAACCAGATCCAGAGCTTAACATGAAGCCATGTTTACTTGTTTCATTTCCCATATAGAACCCAAAGATATATCTCAAACATTGGATGATACACATTGGATTCAGGCTGCAGGAAGAACTGAATCAATTTGAAAGAAACAAAATTTGGGAATTGGTTCAAAGACCTACCCTCCAAAATGTTATTGACACTAAATGGGTATTCAGAACAAGATGAATGAAGAAGGATCTGTTGTAAGGAACAAATCAAGATTGGTAGCCAAAGGGTATTGCCAAGAGGGAGGTATATATTTTGATGAAACCTTTGCTCATGTTGCTAGATTGGAATCAATAAGGATGTTTTTTGCTTATACTGCACACAAGAACTTCACCGTGTATCAAATGGATGTGAAGAGCGCATTTTTGAATGGACTTTTGGAAGAAGAAGTCTATGTTGAGCAACCTCCAGGTTTTGAGCAGCAAACTATTGGAGATAAAGTCTACAAGCTTAAGAAAACATTGTATGGATTCAAACAAGCACCAAGAGCCTGGTATGACACATTGTCACAGTCTATAATTGACAATGGATTCACCAAAGACAAAGTTGATAGAACACTCTTTAGAATTCAAGATGGGGAGAGTATATTGCTTGTTCAAATCTATGTGGATGACATCATTTTTGGATCCACTAATAAAGAGCTGTGTGACAACTTCTTAAACATCATGCATTGAAAGTTTGAAATGAGTATGATGGGAGAGCTGACTTTCTTCCTAGGTCTTCAAGTCAAGCAACTGAAGGATGAAACCTTCATAAGTCAAACCAAATATACCAGAGATTTGATGAAGAAATTTGGTATGGAAGCAAAGTCATCAGTGAAGATCCCAATGAACACATCAGTTAAGATGAATATGGATGCAGATGGCAAAGCTGTTGATCAAACAAATATAGAGCCCTCATTAGGTCACTGCACTATTTAACAGCAAGTAGGTCAGACATCACCTTTGTTGTAGGCGTATGTACTAGATTTCAATCTGCACAAAAAGAGAGTCATATGACTACATCTAAGAGAATCCTAAGGTATTTGAAGGGATGCCAAGAAGTTGGCTTATGGTATCCAAAGGATGGAGGATTCAAGCTAGTTGGCTACTCAGACTCAGACTATCTGGATGTAAAGTGGACAAGAAGAGTACATCAGGTACTTGTCAAATGCTTGGGAATAAATTAGTTTCTTAGTTCAGCAAGAACTAAAACTCAATAGCTACATTCACAAATGGTGAGTAGTACATAGTCAGCAGGCAAACAAGCCCAAGTTCTCTGGATGAGGCAACAACTGAGAGACTTTGATATAGAAGAAAAAGAGATTCCAATTATGTGTAATAACACAAGTGCTATTGCAATCACTCAGAATCCAGTTTTGCATTCAAGAACAAAGCACATTGATTTCATATATCATTTTATAAAAGATCATGTTGAAAAAAGGACATCACTTTGGAATACATCTCAACTGATAAGCAATTAGCTGACATATTCACTAATCCATTACGTGAATTAAGATTTGAAGAGCTTAAAAATGAGCTAGGAATGATTGAGCTGAGTTAGGAGACTCAGAAGACTCAATCAACAGAGTCAAGAAGAGAGAAATGAAAATAAGGAAAGTTTCATTTCCAGGCGAATGAAATAGCCAAGATGAGAAATCAGCTGTATCGAGTTAGCTGACAGCTGAGTGGTCATCATGTGAAGGGAAAAGCAGAGTTAAGTCACTTTTGGAAGATAGCTAATTTATTTAAGAGTTAAGTGACAAAACCGTTTTTTCATGAAATGGAATATTTTTGGGCATTACATCAGCGTAATTATGGTGTCAGAATAAAGTCTGTACACATTTAGCCTTATGATTCGATATAAATGCTGCTGCATTTAATGCGGAGAAATTAATGTGGTTTCAAATATTTAATCTTGACCGTTGTACGTCCCGAGGGGCGTGAGTAAGGTTTAGAAGGGGGGTTGAATAAACCTTACCAACTTTTTCGTTTTAGTCCTTTTAAAATATTACAGAGTTAAATACATAGCTAAGTCCTTGAGGGACAACTAAGTTAGTTAACCAGCAGAGTTAGCCACTCAACATACTCGATTGAGCTGTTGATAGAATAACTAAGCTGTTTAGTCTAAACCTTAACTTGGCTGTGATGAGATTTTCAGTTGAAGACTTAACACCCTTGAATTTGGTTTAACTTTGTTCTAAACACTTGATTTTAGCACTTTGTTAATTATCAGTTGGATAGCAAATTATCAGCAGATATAAAGTGTTACGCAGAACTAAAATGCTGAAATGTAAATGACACAATAATTTTTATAGAGGTTCGAAGATGGGGTAATTCTTCTACTCCTCTCTTCTCCAACTCCTGGAGAATCCACTAAGTATTGATCAGAGTACAAAATGGTTATCAGTCCAGATACAAGTCTGATCACACAAATGACTTGATCCTTTGGGACTCGATGCGAGATGCCTTGGTCACACAAATGGCTTCTCGTCCGACTCAGCTTCTTCACAAGGCAGCTACCTTGCTACTTCAGCTCACTTGCTCAAGCTTCTTGGATTTGATCACGAAGCCCTCCAATAACTTGAGACTGGTTCGACCTTGAACCTTTCTACAATCCTCCTTGGAATGTAGACCACTTTTGATTCTTCAAACGTTTCCTCTTCAACATTTTGAAGTTGTCTTTCCTTCACAGCTTGGTGTTGGATCGATTTCCTTCGAAATTTAAACTTGAGGATTTGCTTGAATAACTTGAGAATATTTTGCAGGTTACAGTGTGAATAAATGCTTGATTGCTCGTGGTTCAAGTAACCTTCTCTCAATGAGATTCCTCAGCTTTTTATAGTGATCTTTCAAAAATTTGCCCGTTGAAGAGATATGCTGATTTTCAAAAGTCACTTGTGTTCGTTGGCTTGTCTTGTTGCAGTCCTTGATGTTGACATTTCCTCGTATTAAATGAATGTTCACTTTTCGTAGTCGACACGAGGTGCGATGTTTCCCATTGGTTTATTCCTTTTGCACGCTTCGGGATCAACACTTTCGACATGGCAAAGATGGAAGTATTACTTATTTAAGTAAGCTTCTTGACTTACAGTACAACGGATTCTTTTCGATTGTCTTGATTTGACTCGCAGTTCTCTAACTTCCCCAGGTGACTTCGAGTTAGCTTCCAATCAATGGATGACTCATCTGTCACTTCAACTTGAGACTTGGCTTCTTGAGTTGACTTGACTGACACTTCACACAGCTGTATCCCAACTGATACTCCTTTAGTCGAGTTCTTGACTTCTCCTCCTTGCCATACTCAGCTGCTTCACATCGGAGTCTTCATTTTAGCCTCCAGCTTGACTTCTTGCATATCCAGCATAGCCGACTTGACTCACTAAATGCAAACCCTATCTATTACAATGCAAATTACAAGAAAAATGGGGTGCCAACTTTCTAGTCTAAGTTTTACATGGCATTAATCAAAATCTAAACAATAAATTTCCCAACAATTTCCCCCTTTTTGATGATTCCAAAACTTAAAACATACATACAAAATGTAAATAGCAAAGATACATACAGACAATGTAGAAACAGAGAATGTATGCATAGAATCAATCTTTTTATTGATCATATCATTCTTGTTCTTTACACAACTGTTTACAATGTGTATCATAGCAAACATAGCATTCTATATCTAAGCAAAAGTATAGAAATTATAGATTTCTTATTCAACGTACAGAAGACTTACATACATATGTATTTACAACAATAAAATACATGAAGGGGTGGAAAGCAACACTTCATCGCCTTCACTGCCTCTTTCTTTCTTCTTTAGCTCTGTCGTCCTCTGCTCTCTTTCTCTTCTTTTCATCTCCAGCTGCCTTCTTTTTCTCGTATGCTCTCTTTGCAGCATCGTCTCTTCTCTTTCTTTCTTGCCTTTCTTCCCACAACTGATCTTGCCTTTTGTTTTCTTCTTCAATTCTTTTGACATAGTCAACATTCTTCCTAGCCACTTCCCGGTTGGCTACTTCGTCATATCCAGCCAGTAGATCCTTCCCTTCTTGCCCGGATCTACATATTCAATGTTTTTGGGTAGAGGTCTAGGTTGAAAACCTCTGCCTCTACCACTCTTTCCTCTTCCTCTGGGCGTATATTGTACTGGAGTCTTCTTCTTACCAGCTGAATGGCTACTTGTAGTCTGCTGCCTATCAGCTTCTTCACATAGCTTTAGACCCTTCTCCCAATACAAGTCCCAGGCTTGGGCTATGGACATATTTTTGAATTATCCCTCGGATTCGAGCGTTTTGAATTCTTCCACTGATCGTGGCTCGTCTCCGTCATCTGGAATGGCATATGTGTCTTTTCCAGCCGGAATGCCTCCGTATTGTTTCAATATATCCATCACACGGGCATCCATTTTTCCTTCGACCTCCTTCATCCATGCTTCTACGATTTTTCTCTTCTCAGACATAGGTACAACAGAGTGTTGGAGCGGCAGAGTTACTGGAAGTTTGCTGATTATGTCAGCTGTGACAAGGCATTGTTGAGGGGTTTCAGCAAACATTAGAGTCATATCTTTTGAACCTTCCCCCTCAACTGCTTTTCCCTTTTCTTTCTTTTGTTCTTCAACTGTTTTCTTCTTCTTCTCAACAGCTGCGTCCTTTTCTTTCTCATCCGCTGACCATTTCAACATCTTCAGGTATTCTTCTTCCCCCTTTTTGGCATCATCAAAGGAGAGAGAAACCCCGGGAAAAAGCCAACAAGCATGAAATCTAGGCGATCGATAGCTGAGTTTTTGTTTGGAGTCTCATGCGGAGTATCTTTGTCAGACGAAATTCTGAGCGGGTGGCTTTGGATTCACCGCCACACTTCATTTCAGCCATGAGAAGGCTGAATTTGTTATTCATATTTTCCTCTACGCTGCGAAGTTCTTTCTTGTGAAATTCTCGCAGCTAGCCCCATTTCGATGTTGTGTGGGAGGCATGCATTCTCAATAATTTTTTCTTGCATCATCCTCTTCATGTCAAAGCATTATCAGCGCTCCGATCAATATTTTGTTGTACAATGCCTTGAAATATCTCGACTTGTTCTAGTCGCATTGTTGTCTGGCTGCTGACACCATTCCCGATTCTAACCACTATTCCACGCAGACGGTCGTAAGATTGGCATCCCCGTTGTCCATCGCGATATCCAATGTGGCCTGGTGCGTTCTATTTTCTCAATCTCTCGCAAAGATTGTCTTGAAGACCTCTCGTGCCTCACTCACCATCACCTCGGTCTCACCGCCAAGCAAAGATCAAAATGAAAGTCTGCTGGGGCGATAGTATCTCGGGGATAATCTGGTCGATCTCGACGTTGAAGCGTCCATCGCTCTCGAATTGTTTCTTCATCAAGTTCAGGCAGCTCAATAGAGAAAGGGAAAGTTTCTTCAAATGCATCATCATGGACATATGGTGTAGATTCCACTGTTACTCGTGCCTATGATGTGCCCGGTTGAGTGGAGTCTGCTGCAGCTTTGGGAGCCTGCACAGACGACTCGGTTTCAGCTGGGCCTTGGTGAGTGGCTTGGCCAGCTGACTGAGCCTCAACTGTCTTAACAGCTTCTTCGGCCTTAGTGGATTCTGCTAAATGAATTTGCTGTTCCTCAGCTGCACCATCAGCATCATCGGAAGATGATGAGCCTTGAAGGCTTGGCTCATCATCAAAATTGAATGTTTGACGAGTAGCCTTGAGGTCTGGCTTGCTCGTACTTGGTAGAGCATCCTCAGCTGAGTCTTTTTGATGTGCAGTTGGGGTAGACTTAGCTTCATCTGCAGATCCCAGGAAGGTTGTATCAGGATCATCCTGGGAGTCATGAAGAGCACTGATTTCCTCCTCTGAATCAGCAATTATGGTCTGAGGAATGCTCTTATCTCATTGATTTTTACCTAGGGAAGTCTCAACCTCCCTTAGGCCTTCATTACCTCCTGCAGTCTCAACTGCAGTGGGGCCTTGTACAATCCCTTCGACAGGCGCATCTGTCTTAGGGTCTTATGCAGTGGCATCCACAGGAGTCTCAACTCCGTGGATTGCACTTTCAGTGCCCAGAGTGTTAAATCCCGGCGAGAACCTTCCCCGTGCTCTCGACGCATCAAGCGTCGTCATCGGTCACCGAGACAACTCAACTATCCGAGCTTACAAGACAACTTGTTTGTGGAGTCATCTACAGCATCCTCTGGCCTAGCTGCAGTGGAGGGAGTTTCCCCCTCAGCTGGCGCACCAACTGAGTGACTTATGTTGGGTTCACTCTGATCCAAACTCCCGGCTGTTTCCTTTGAGTGTTCAGCCATGGGGGCAGGTGGTACGACACCTTCAATAGGGGTTGGCTCGACTTGGGTCCCCAAGTTCCTAGTTTCATCGCTAGGTCCCCTAGATCCGTCCTCTGAGTGAGCTGGGGAAGTGGTTGCAGCAATGACTGTGGCGATCTGTTGTACCACTCCCAACGGATCAATTTCCAGCTGTGATTTGGAAGACTCTCCTGGTCCTTCCATCAGCTGTTGCTCATGCATTATTTTGGATTCTAGCATGGCTTTCTGCATATCTAATTTCTCCTTTGCAGCAACCGGATCCATGTCCTCATCACTTTCTGAAAGAGCATCGATGTGAGGATGAGTGTGATCACTGGTTCCAGTAAGAGGACAAATGCTGGCCTTCTCACGAGCCTATGCGTCCTCAGCTGCTCTAGTCTTTTCGTTTTCTTTCCGAATTTGCAGCATATTGATGCAATTATCCTCATCAAGGGCTTGCAATACAATATCAACTTCAAGGAACCTGAAGAGTTCCTCTTCTTTCTCGATAAACTCGGGATGTTCAAACTGCTCCCTAGAGTGACTCAACTTCCATTTCCTCCATTCTCGCAGACGATTTTGGATGTCTGGATATAGTGGAGAGTACATAACTACATCATCGTCTTCATCCTCTCCCTGTTGCCCTTCTTTTTCAGGATTGGAGGGTAGCAAACTCTGCTGCTCTTCACCCTCAGCAACGTCTGTCGCAGGTGTAGGTACAGTCCTGTCGACAGGGGATTCTCATTGTCTCACCGCTTGTTCCTCACTTTATTCTTTCCATAGTGGTCTTCAATTTGCCTCTGTTGATCGCCTTCAGCAGATTTGGCGGTTTCATCAAGCACTTCCGGAGACTGCACCTCTTCCGCAGTCTCACAGTCTCAGTGATTTGCTAGCTGAGTTGCAGACTTAGCCGTCTCCTCAAGCTCCGAGAGCTTGGTGAGTCTTCTCCTTCTCTTAGTTTTCACCAGAGGAATGTCTGGTTCTACTTCCTCTGGCTCCTCAAAGGTAAAGGCCTTTGGAATTGCCTTAGAGGCAGCTGCCTTTCTCGCCTTGGCAGTCCTCTTCTTCTTCATTCCTAGAGAAGGTATTAAGGATTCCTTCTCCTCCGCGGCTGCAGGGGCAGGAGACACGGCTGCAGGGGCAGGTGTGGTTTTCTTCTTTGCTGCTGGGGAAACTTTCTTCTTTCCAGCTGCATGAGCAGCTTTCTTCTTCGGAGAGGAGGCAACAATCGTTTCCTCGGGTCACCGATTCCCCACTCGGTGTGTCCGCCCGCTTGGCGTATGCTCTCTTCTGGGCTCCAGAAAAGTTGGCCCGAAACATCTTCTTGTTAACATGGAATGATTTTCCATGTCGAAGGGGAACACCCTTCACCTCCATAAGATGGCCAATGACTAGGCCATAGCCCAGTGATCCTCCAAAGGATCCATCCTCTTTGAAAGACTTGTTGCCAATATTCTGGCAAAGTCTGCTGTAGATGAATTTAGCCCAGTTAATTTTCTTCTCTTCCATGATCGCAGCCATGACGATCAGTTTGGTTTTGGAGAGCTGATTGAAGCTTCCAAACTTCATATCCACACATTTTGCGACGATATCCATTAACTTGTGATAATTGTCCTTCAACAGCTTCTTGTCAGCTGTGTATACCACTTTCGCAGCACATTCTGGTCTGGCCATTTCCTTCCATGCAGCAGCCAAATTTACATCAGCCTCAAATATCTCCGGCACACCTTTCGACGGCAGCAAACAATGCTCCACTAGATCTTTAGCAGTGATTGTAAGATCTTTCCCGTGAACAAAGGATTTGATGCCCTCGTCATGAACTTCAGCGTTCACGTAGAACTGTGCTACTTATTCAACATATGTCATCTGAAACTCCATCATGAGAAAGGGTTTCAGTTCGGATTTCTCGATTTTATCAGCAATCTTCTTCACAAGGGTTTCATCGGAACCCTGTTTAATCATCCCTTCGAAATCCACTGTTGAACCAGTGTGGATTTGCTTGCCTAGCTTAGTGAAATCATAGGTTGATGCCATTTTTATGAGTTTTTACCGATCGAAACTTGACGAACTTGTTTTGAAGACAAGTAGGGTTTTGAGAGAAAAAATGATTTCTTTGCTTTGGAGAGATGAACAGTTTTGAGAAACGTGAGAGAGAGAAAACTAAACGATTGAGTATATAAAGGTTGTGAAAGGACGTGCTTTTGGTTTTTGAAATTTTGATCAAGATCAACGGCTCAGATTTACCACGCCGATTAGCATTTAATTGCCCGCATTTAATGCGGCAGCATTTATATCCAATCATATGCTTGTTCAGCTTTTGACTGTACCTGTCATTATTACGCTGACGTCATTCTTAAAAACATTCCCGCTTATTAAAAATGACTGCGTTTTTGTCACTTAGCTCATAAATGACTCAACTTACTTCTTAACTGACTCAACTCTTCTCATTTTGAACTGTTCTCATTAGTTGAGGTAACTTCTGCAAAGTTTTCTTCTTTTTACACATGAAGATTGTCCATGTATATATTGAATAATCATCCACCACTACTAAAGTGTATTTCTTTCCACTTATGTTGGCTGGCTCAACTGGACCAAATAGATCCATATGCAATAGATGCAATATCCTTGTTGAAGATGGACTTGACTTCTCTTTGAATGATGATTTGATTTGCTTTCCCATCTGGCATGCATCACAAACACTTTCTTTCTTGTACACTGAGTCTGACAGTCCTTCTACAAGATTACTCCTTGCAAGCTTGTTAATTTTCTTGAAATTCAGATGACTCGGCTTCTTGTGCCATAGCTAACTTGATTCGGATGTACTCTTTGCTAGCAGACAAGTGCTTGTTGTGGCAGTCGACCAATCTACCACATACATGTTCTTTTGTCTTGATCCTTGCAACACTACTTCATTTGATTCAATGTCTTTGATTTGGCACACTCCCATATTGAATCCAACATTATATCCCTTGTCACAGAGTTGGCTGATGCTTAACAAGTTGAAGTTGAGGCCTTCAACATATGCAACATCTGTGGTTTCTAATCCATTTTTCTTGATGGATCCAGTGCCTCTAATTTCTCCTGGAGCTTCATTTCCTCCAAATATGACTTTTGCACCTCTAATCTCCTTGAATTTTGACAGATTTTTCTTGTTTCCTGTCATGTGTGTGGAACTGCCGCTATCCATGTACCAGGTTCCTTGGCACTCAGTTGTTCCTTGAACCTGAAATCAAGGAAATCAGTTTTTAGGTACCCATACTTGCCTAGGTCCTGAGGGGTTAGTGCTGTAAGATGATCCAACCAACCTATAGCCAAATGATCCGACTCTAAGAGGTTGCCATCTATCTGTGTCATAATCATAATTCACCTTGGCAAATTGCTTGGGGGCTTTAGGTTCATACAACTGTCTCTTTTGTCTGTATGCCTGTGTGTGTGTTTTAGCAATTGCCTTCTTTGGGTAGTTGTGATATTTCTGAGTGTAGTGTTTGGGTGCATATGTGTGCTGATGATAGCTCTTTTGCCTTTGGAATGACCTTTGTTGAGTTCTAGGCCTTTCCCATTTTGGCATATATTCCACAGGTCTTTGCTTATATTTCACATTATTCCAATCAACTTGGCTTGGGTAGTTTCTACCATTCCCATCGTTTGTGTTCCTTTGATAGAACTTATGGGGATTCTGGTAGCTCTGTTTCTTCTTCACAGAGTACTTCCTGTTTGGAGTTTGTTGAGGCACTCTGCTGGATTTCTTCTCAGTTGTCCTCTCAGCATACTCAACTTGTTGTTTTCCTTTTCCTTTATATCCAAGGCCAATTTGTTTGTGATTGTGCTTTGGAGTGAATGTGGGTGCAACATTTGGTGTCTTGGGTTTTTGAGATGCTTCATTACTTGAAGATCCCTTTTCCAATATCACTCTGGGAGTTTGACTGTGCACAAAGGAATTGAATCCTATGTCTGTCTTGTCTCCACATTCTTTTTGGCTAATAATAAGGTCATCCAATGATTTAGATGCCTTTGTAAATGATGCAATCACATTTTTGAGATCACTTTCCCTCTTTTCTATAGCAACTATCTCTACTATTAGTTTAGCATTCTCAGCCTTCAGCTCCTTGTTCTTATCAGCTATGTGACTTAGAGTACTCAACTCCTTAGTCAACTGTGAGTTTTGGCTTTTGAGCTGGCTGTTTTCCTCATTTAATAGTGTGTGTGAGGACTTAATGTGCTCAAAGTCTTTCATCATTTTGCCTAATGAATCATAAAGATCAGTGGGTGATGAAGTGTGTGTGTCACAATCACTATCACTAGAATCTGAGTGAGATGAGTTATAGTGTACCTCATCTTCTTGGTTAGGTTGATCTTGTTCTTTAGCCATTAAACACATCATTGCTTCTTCCTCAGAATCACTTGAGTAGTCAGCTTCACTACTCTCTGAGTCTGCTGTATCTTTTGACTTAGTTGTCTCAGCAGTCTCTGCAGCCAACATAGCCTTTTTCTTTTCTTGTCTTCTTTCTCTGAAGACTCTTCTTTCTTCTTCATTCATGTATTTATTGACTACAGGATATGGACAGTCAATAGCAAAGTGTCCTGGTTGTCTACAATTCCAACACAGGTTCTCAGCTCTTTGATCAGCTCTCTCTGTTCTTGGGTTATCAGCTCTCTGATATTCAACCTTTTGATGCTCAGCTCTCTTGGGTGTCCTGTCTTCCCTTGACTTGGAGGGAGCTGAATGTCTCCTGGAGGATTCACCCTTGTTTCTTTTATAGTTATTGTTGAAGAACTTGTTGAATCTTTTGCTATGAGTGCAGCTATTTTAGGTACATCTGTCTCCTCTTGATCTTTTCTTTTCAGCTCGAACTCGTAGGCTTTTAGGTCTGAGAATAACTCATGATTGGATGTTGTTGTGAGGTTCATTGAATGTCTCAGGGCCATGACCTTCATTTCCCATTCAGCTGGGAGGCTTCTTAGAATCTTCATACACATTTTCTTCTGTGTATATTCTTTCCCAAGTGCAGATAGTTCATTGGTAATCTCAGTGAATCGAGCATCCAGCTGATCCAAGGTTTCACCTGCAAGCATTTTAAAATTTTCAAATTTTTGTACAACAACGGACAATTTGTTTTCTTTAATTTGCTCAGATCCTTCACAAATTAAAGTTAATTTATCCCAAATTTGTTTTGCAGTTTGACAAGATTTGACTTTGTTGAACATTGCTTTGTCCAAGGTTTTGTAAAGTATGTCCTTGGCCACATTGTCCAAGTTGTATCTTCTTCTGTCCTCGTTTGTCCATTCAAATTGGTTTCTCAACCAGGGTTGGTCTTGCTCAAAGAGCTGTGCCTTTCTCTCCTTCACCGCGGCTCTCTCAAATAACTGTGTTCACTTTCAGTATTTGCAGTGGCCCATCCTCTATAACTATCCACATTTCATCATGTAAAACTGATAGATGAGCCTGCATACGAATTTTCCAGTCATCAAATTCCTTAATAGGGAACATAGGAATGCGTGTCAAATTTGCTTCCATGATAATAACTATGCTGAATAAAAATAGCTTTTGAAAGAGCAAGCGTTAAAAACTTCTTTGAAAGATTGGAGATCTAGTTCAGTAACCAGTGCGGAAGGCTCAATGAACCAACCATCTGATACCACTTGTAGGTCCCAAGGGGTGTGAGTAAGGTTTAGAAGGGGGGGTTGAATACCAACTTTTTCGTTTTAGTCCTTTTAAAATATTACAGAGTTAAATACACAGCTAAGTCCTTGAGGGACAACTCAGTTAGTTAACCAGCAGAGTTAGCCATTCAACAGACTCGATTGAGTTGTTGATAGAATAACTCAGTTGTTTAGTCTAAACCTTAACTTGGCTGTTATGAGATTTTCAGCGGAAGACTTAACACCCTTGAATTTGGTTTAACTTTGTTCTAAACACTTGATTTTAGCACTTTGTTAATTATCAGTTGGATAGCAAATTATCAGCAGATATAAAGTGTTATGCAGAATTAAAATGCTGAAATGTAAATGACACAATAATTTTTATAGAGGTTCGAAGATGGGGTAATTCTTCTACTCCTCTCTTCTCCAACTCCTGGAGGAATCCACTAAGTATTGATCAAAGTACAAAGTGGTTATCAGTCCAGATAAAAGTCTTGATCACATAGCCGACTTGATCCTTTGGGACTCGATCCGAGATGCCTTGGTCACACAGCTGGCTTCTCGTCCAACTCAGCTTCTTCACAGGGCAGCTGCCTTGCTACTTCAGCTCACTTGCTCAAGCTTCTTGGATTTGATCACGAAGCCCTCCAATAACTTGTGACTGGTTCGACCTTGAACCTTTTCTACAATCCTCCTTGGAATGTAGACCACTTTTGATTCTTCAAAAGTTTCCTCTTCAACAGTTTGAAGTTGTCTTTCCTTCACAGCTTGGTGTTGGATCGATTTCCTTCGAAATTTAGGCTTGAGGATTTGCTTGAATAACTTGAGAATATTTTGCAGGTTACAATGTGAATAAATGCTTGATTGCTCATGGTTCAGGTAACCTTCTCTCAATGAGATTCCTCAGCCTTTTATAGTGATCTTTCAAAAATCTGCCCGTTGAAAAGATAGGCTGATTTTCAAGTCACTTGTGTTCGTTGGCTTGTCTTGTTGCAGTCCTTGATGTTGACATTTCCTCGTATTAAATGAATGTTCAGCTTTTTCGAGTCGACACGAGGTGCGATGCTTCCCATTGGTTTATTCCTTTTGCACGCTTCGGGGTCAACACTTTCGGACATGGCGACATGGAAGTATTACTTATTTAAGTAAGCGTCTTGACTTACAGCAACGGATTCTTTCCAGTTGTCTTGATTTGACTGCATTTCTCTAACTTCCCCAGGTGACTTCAAGTTAGCTTCCAATCAATGGATGACTCATCTGTCACTTCAACTTGAGACTTGGCTTCTTGAGTTGACTTGACCGACACTTCACACACCGTATCCCACTAATACTCCTTCATCGAGTTCTTGACTTCTCCTCCTTGCCATACTCAAATGTTTCACAAATGAGTCTTCATTTCATCTTGATTGACTTCTTGTATATCCATGCATAGCTGACTTGACTCAGCTCGTACAACCCTATCTATTACAATGCAAATTACAAGGAAAATGGGGTGCCAACTTTCTAGTCTGAGTTTTACATGGCATTCATCAAAATCTAAACAATAAATCTCCCAACAACCGTTGATTTTGATCAATCTTTTCAAATTCTAAAAATTGTCCCCTCACGTCCCATATAAACCAAAATTCAATTTTCTCTCTCCTCACAAAACACTCTTCGTTCTCAAGCAAGATAAAGCTTTTCTTTGCAACCAAGTGAAACTCTAGTTCTTACAGCGTCCATTTTACAAGTTTTTCACTATTCATTTTTTCAACTAATGGCACCCAACTAAAAGTTTGTCAAGATGGCTGAGAAAATCCACTCTGGCTCTATAGTGGATTTCGAAAATTTGGTGAAACAAGGCATTGATAAGGCCCTGGCTTAGAAGATTGTTGGAATGTTGGAGAAATATGGTCTCAAAGGATTTCTCACTATGGAGTTCTTGCACACATACCTTGAAGAAGTTGCGATGTTCTACGCAAACCCTGAGGTTCATGACGGCAAAATAAGATCATCAGTCCACAGTAAGGACATCAAGATTACTGCTGCGGACTTAGCTAAACACTGCCACCTGCCCTCAGAAGGGATGAAGGAGATAGCTAAGAAGGATATGAACCTGGCTGCGGCATGGAAGGAGATTGCCAAGCCAGAGTTGATGGATATTATGTCCAAGTGCGTGGATATGAAGTTTGGCAGTTTCAATCAGCTGTCTTGAATGAAGCTGATTGTCATGGCTACGATCATGGAGGAGAAGAAGGTGAACTAGGCTGATTTCATCTTCAGCCGAATTTGCTAGAATGTTCTGAACAAGATTATAACTAATGATGGTCTGTTCGTAAGCTCACTGGGGTATGGCCTGGTCATTGGCCATCTCATGGAGGTGAAAGGGATTGTGCTCAGACATGGGAAGCCATTCCATATGAATAAGAAGATGTTCAAAGCTAATCTATCTGGTGCTTAGAGGCAAGCACATGCTGGAAGAGCTGGCCCAAGCGAAGGTGAGTCAGTTGATCTTGTCCCTGAGGACACTACTGCAACCGTCCCAGCTCCTTCTCCAAAACCCATTCAGAAGAAGAAGAGAGTTACTGCAGCAAAGCATGCATCTGCCCCTGCAGCCAATCCAAAATAAGCACTTGCCCCTGCAACCATCCCAGAAGTTGCACCTATCCCAGCAGTCAGGATGGAGAATGATGCGACTGCATCTTCTCCGGTCGTGAAGAAAAAGCGCTCAATTGTGCCTCGCAAGCCAGCTGTAGCCAAAAAAATAAAGATGTTGGAGCCAGAAGCCATCGAGAAAATTGATGAGGAAGAAATTCCCCTTGTTAAAACAAAAAGAAGGCTATTGGTAAGGAGATTGGCCTTGGAGAAGCCAACTGAATCTAGCACTGAACCCATGAAGGAGACTGCTAAAGCTGAAGTCGAGCAATCTAAGGAAGTAGAAGGTGGTGAAGCAATCACCACGGAAGTTGAGAAGACTACTGATGTAGATCAATAGACTGAACAAGAAACAACCGTTTGGGAGATAGTTGAGGAACACAGAGCTGACATAACTGACCAATCTGAAGAGTTAGCTGTTAAGTCCTCTCAAACTGATGCTCAAACAATTGAGGAGGAACATGCTCCACTTGCGCCTATTCAAGAGGACGATGATGACCTTGAAATGTTGTCTCCTGCCTACCCTGACATTCAAGAACGACTGAGGATCTGGAGGCATTAGAAGTTGAGCTATGCCAGACATCAATTCCAGAGGCCTGAGTTTGTGGAAGAAGAAGAAAAGCTTCTGAGCTTCATGGGTAACATCTCAGTAAGCTCAGCTCTTAACCCTGATTTGTGCACAACCATCCTTTATGAAAGGAATGATGAAGAGAAGTTTAAGGACATCGAGAAGGCGAAGGCTATCGAAGAGTCGAAAAGCCTCATTCATGTGCCTTCATAGATGCACCTAAATTTGCATTGGAACCAGCTGATAACAGTGATAGTGACATTTAAGAAATTGACCTTGCTGTCACAATCGAGAAAGCTAAGTTCAGGCAAGCAATAAGAGAATCCAAGGAGCTGCAGATATCATGGAGGTGGTGCGAACCATTGATGCCACCACATCTCTTGTGCACTCTGAGGATGATGGTTCCGGGAAAACTGGCAATGAAGCTAAGGAAGGTGATGAAGCAGGCACCTTAGCCAAGCCACTCCCTGCAGATGTTGTTGAGACACCTGCCCCAATAGCTGAACACTCATTGGACAAATAGTCGGGTCTCAGGTTTTGAGTGACCCCATTGCTTGAGACTCAGCTGGTGCGCCAGCTGAGGGGGAAACTCAAACCACCATAGCTAGGTTGGAGGAGGCTGTGGGAGACCAACCACAAAAGGAGTTAGGAAGCAATGGTGAGAATATTACAGTTCAACAGACTGAGGTTAATGAAGGCCAGACAGTTTCGACTATCTCAGTTGAAACTTCAACTACCGTGCAGGCCGATGAAGCTGCTGATGCAACTAAGGCAAATGATGGATGTGAGGACATGGGATTTGAGACTTTTGACCCTGAAAGTATACCATTGAAGACCCTAAAGCAGCTCCGTCTGCTGAAGGGATATCTGCTGAAGACCCTGCTGCAGTTGAGACTGTTGAGGGTAATAAAGGCCTGGAGGAGTTTGAGACTTCCCTAGGTAAGAAAACTGTTGAAGAAGTTCCTGCCCCTCATGAAGAGGTCACTGAAGAAGAGGAGATCAGTACCCTTCATGACTCACAAGAAAATGTTGATGTGGAGTTCTTGGGAACCGATGATGAAGCTGAGTCCAACCCTATTGAAAAATCAAATGAGGACAAAGATGCAGAGGAGGCACTGGAAAAATGCAGCAAGCCAGTGATAAGGCTACTCCTATGAATTTTACCATGGTTGATGGCCAATGGTGCCATCACCCTCCAATGACGCTGATAAGTCAGCAGAGGACCAAACTACTCAATAGAAGATACACCTGATACTGAGGAAGCTGTTAAGACAACTATGGATTAGTCAACTCATCAGGCTAACACAGCTGCTCAAGATGCCAATGAAGTTGAAACAATTGAGGAAATTTTGAAATAGAAGGAAAAGCTCCACAGATCGAGGACGTGGAGATTCCTATTTTCCCTGAGGATTTATTTGTTGAATACTTTCCATTCAAAGCCCATATACCCTTTGAAGCAGAGTCAGCCGTGTAACGTTCCAGATATACAATCCAAGTCTCTCAAGAAGAAATTGGAACTCCAGTTGAAACCACTATGGTGCCGATTGGATTCGACTTCGATGATGTATGGCTAGAGGAACAGTTCACTGATGCAGCTGACTTCCGTAAAGCCTTTAAAGTCATCTATATTTAAATAGAGAATATGGAGTATGGCTTTGCAACATTAGACCAACGGCTAGACAACCACGATGCCACCATCACTGGAGATACCCAAGGAGTTATGTTGAGAATCAGAGAATGGATCGGACAAATAAAGGCATTAAGGCATGAGCAGGTCATCTACTTCAAGTCTTTATTCGCAAAAATGGTGATCTGGAGCTCAGACAACGCCAAGTTACAGCAACGGTAGAGGGACCACATGTTTAGGATGGATCAATCCCATAAGAGTGACATGGAGTTGCTCAAGGCTCAGCATAAATCGGAGATTCAGAGGATGGAGGCTAATATGGAACAACAGATAAACGTGCTCCAAACTGAAATGAAGTTGATGGCAGCTGAGACTATAGCATTGAGATCCAAATTCAGAGCAACACACTCCATGACTCACGATAAGCAGGATATGATGAATAGTAAGATTGATCTACTCCTCAGTGGAGTGTTCCCTAATATGGCTCTACCCATTGGTGATGATGCCAAAAAGGGGAAAGATGAAAAGAAAGAAGAACATCGGAGAGACAAGGAAGGATTGAAAGGGGAAGCAAGCAACGGGGAAGGCAGTTCAATGAAGAAACCACCCTTGAAAATCATGTTTGCTAAAACTCCTGTACAGTACACTCCTAGAGGAGGAGCTTAGTCATATCGAGGAAGGGGAAGGTTTGGAAGTGGTGGAAGAGGCAGAGGTACTCCACCATAGCCAAGACCCAAAGATGTATGGTATGTTGATCCACAGAAGAAGAGAGTCAACTACTGGGCCATGTACAATACACTTGCAAACATTAAAGTGGAGAGAAGGAATGGGGAGGATAGAAAAAGATAAGAAGCTAAAAACGAAAGCCTTACACGTGAATGGGAAGAAAGGCAGAGAAGAGAGGATCCTGCTGCTAAAAGAGCCTATGAGAAAAAGAGAAGAGAAGAAGAAGATAGAAAGAAGAAGAGAGCTGAGAAGATGAGAGAAGAAGGAAACAGCCAAGGCATTAAAGACGGCCGAAACCCCTTCAAATGTATTTCACTTAGCTGTAAATACAAACTTGTAAGTTTATCCTCATAGCTCTTATGCATGAATATTGTTGTTATAATAAGCTCTGATACATTTGTATAAATAGTATGACTCTGATACAGTGTATATGGTATACTTTGTAAAGTGCATCTGTAAAGTACAAGAATGATATGATCAATAAAAATGACATATTCTACACATACATTCTTTGTTACTGCACTATTTACTTTGCTGTATTTATTTAAGTTTTGGCATCATCAAAAAGGGGGAAATTGCTAGGAAAATTTATGTTTAGATTTTGATGATACCATGTAAAACTTAGAATAGGAAGTTGACACCCCATTTTCTTTGTAATTCCACTTGTAATAGATAGGGTTGTATGAGCTGAGTTAGAGTCAGCTAAGTTGAAGATTACAAGAGTCGACTGAAGATGAAGAGAAGACCCAATTGTGTATTAGTTGTGTGAAGCCAAGTGAAAGATCAATCAAGTGACAGAAAAGTTGTCTCAATCAGTTGACTGACAGCTAAGTCATTCCAAAATGATTGGAATCAAATGTCAAATGGGTATGCAACAGACAAGACTTGAAGAAAGTTGATAGAGATCCGTTGTCAACACAAGTCAAGATTTTGCTGGAAATAGGCTTGTGTCAGATTGCTAGAAATAAAGATGTTTTGCTGAAAGAGTGCAAAAATCAAGAAACTAATTGGATGTACCTGAAAACCTGCAAAGACCAAGGAAAGGCTGCAAATCATTAAACTATGGTACGATCCTCATTAATGCTGCAAGGAGAAGACATGCCAATAATCTACAAGTGAGATTTGAAACATCTGTCTATCTATTCAACAGACATAGTTTGGAATATGCACTATAAAAGGCTGAGGAAGCAAGTGACAGACCAATTACGAATTTCACAAGACTATCAAGTATTCAAGCAAACCTGCAAATACTCTCAAGATTTCAAAAATAATCCTCAAGCCTAAAATCGAAGGAACTCAATCCAACACAACAAGTGAAGGAAAGATTACTTCATCAAGTTGAAGAGGAAATTTGTTTGAAGAACAAAGGGTTCAACTCTCCAAGGTTGAAGGAAAAGTAGTAAGGTTCAAGTTCGAACCAGAAGCTTTGGGCTCGTTGGAAGGTTGTGTGATCAATTCCAAGAGTTCGAGGGAGCTGAATTAGCAAGATAGCTATTTTGTGAAGAAGCTGAGTCCCCGGAGCAACCATCTGTGTGATCAAGGCTGACTCGAACTGTCGACTACTTTGTAACCAAGATCTGTTACTTAGTGGATTCCTCCAGGAGTTGGAGAAGAGTGGAATAGAGGAATTACCCCATCCTCGAACCACTATAAAATTGCTTGTGTCTTATTTACTTATAGCACTTTAATTTCTTGCATATCATTTATATATGCTATTAAGTTATATCTGATGAACTCAACAGATAATAACCACTGCTAAAGACAATTGTTGAAAAACAAGTTTAAAAAAATAAGGGTGAAAAGTCTTTCGTTGAACAAAAACCATTCAACTGTAAATCTAAGTGTTAGCTGATACCAGCTGAGTTATACTATCAACAGCTCAGTCGAGTCTGTTGAGTGGGTAACTTCGCTGAGTAAGCCAACCTAGCTGTCCCTCAAGGACTAAGCTGATTTGTGTTAACTCTGAAAATATTTAAAAGGACTAAATCGAAAATTTGGTAAGGTTTATTCAATTCCCCCTCTCTAAACCTTACTACTCACCCCTGGGACCTACAGTACTGCATATTTAACACTATTGATGCATGTTTAACATATATGTACTGCATATTAAAATTGTTGAACAAAAATACGTGTGGTGGGGACCGTGAATTAAGGGATCAATTATAGAGAGAGAGAGAGAGAGAGAGAGAGAGAATCACGCTCATTAACATGTGGGGACCGTGTATGTGCTCTTTTATGATTTTATTGCACATTTACATAAATGTACTACATATTTAACACTATTATACTACATGTTTAACATATATGTATTGCATATTAAAATTGTCAAACAAAAACATGTGGGGACCATGAATTAAGGAATCAATTATATAGAAAATGACTAATCTACCTTTATTCGAATTAAAATAAAAAATACTTAAAAATTAATTAAATCTCAGTCTTTGAAAAAATTAAATAAATGGATATGATTAGTCCACACTGTCTTACCCAGTAGAGAGATTGTGAGAGAGAGAGAGAGAATCACGCTCATCATTATACTATATATTTAACATATATTTAATGCATATATAACACTATTATATTGCATGTTTAACATATATGTACTGCATATTAAAATTGTCCAACAAAAACATGTGGGGACCGTGAAATTAAGGAATCAGTTAGAGAGAGAGAGAGAGAGAGAGAGAGAGAGAGAGAGAGAGAATCACACTCATCATTATACTATATATTTAACATATATTTAATGCATATTTAACACTATTATTCTGCATGTTTACCATATATGTACTGCATATTAAAATTGTCCAACAAAAATATGTAGGGACCGTGAATTAAGGAATCAATTATAGAGAGATAGAATCATGTTCATTAACATGTGGGGACCGTGAAATAAGGAATCACTTATATATATATATATATACATATATAGGGATATGATCAAATGAGACCACATAATTAGAGTGAGACAGTGTGGACTAATCCTGGCCACACATCTCAAATTTTAGATGGTTGAGATCTTTCCAATTTAATAATTATTTTCAATTTATTTTAAACCTGAAAAGGGCAGCATTGTAATTACACAATTACATAATATTCCCATTCCTCCATCTCCCACCCTGGCCCACAATCTCACCTCCTCCCTCCCTCTCGCCTTCTTCCTCATCACTTATAATCATGGTCGCCTCATCCAAGCCCACAGTACCTTCATATACGCAGTCTGCTCCCAAGATAAATACCAACCAAACTCACCTTACGAAACAAACCTCAACTCCTTACTCTCATCTCTCATCCATCGTCTCCTCCTCTTCCCTAACACTCTGAAAGGGAGAGATTTAAGCAGGGTGAGAAATGTTGTGTTGACCAAAACTGGTTTTCTTGAATCAAAATTATCCAATTATTAGCAGTTTAATTTGCAGTAATTATATCATATTTGTGGGTGGTTGTTTTTGTATATAGTAATAAAATTGGGGGTCTCCGTGCAATCATGGTGGTTTTGATTAATGCAAATTCAAATTTTTTTTTTTTTTTGGCTTTAGTTTTTTTGGCAGACTATATTGATTCCATTTTCTGCTTGTAAATTGTAATATCTTCCTATATATTTCGTGACATTGTTCAAGGTTGTTTTCTTCTTTCCTTTCCACTTGTATATTTGGCTGGTGGCTTCATGAATTTTTATGAATTTTTTGACGGCAAGGCGAAGAAGAAGGTTGGTTGTGTGATGCTCGTGGACGTCGGCGATGAGGTGGAGACTGGAGGCGGGCAGTCGGAGTTGTTGGGGAATTACCAGCAGCAACGGTGTTGGGTAGTTTACGACTTAGATGTTTTTCGATGTATATTTAGATGTGTTTTGCTGTATAAATAGTTAATTTTTTATGTATATATTTATGTTGTTGTATACTTATGTTTTTTTGTTGTATATTTATATGTGATTTGTTGTATATTTATATGTGTTTTGTTGTATACTTATATTTTTGTTTGACAATTGTAATATGCAGTAAAATTATGTTAAACATACAACAAAATAGTGTTAAGTATACATCAAATATATGCTAAATATACAACACAATAATGAACATGAATTTCTCTCTCTATAATTGATTTACTTAATCCACGGTCCCCACATATTTTTGTTTGACCATTTTAATATGCAGTAAAATAATGTTAAACATACAGCAAAATAGTGTTAAGTGTACATCAAATATATGCTAAATATACAGCACAATAATGAGCGTGATTTTCTCTCTCTATAATTGATTTACTTAATCCACGGTCCCCACATGTTAATGAGCGTGATTCTCTCTCTCTCTTTCTATATAACTGATTCCTTGATTCACGGTCCCCACATATTTTTGTTTGACCATTTTAATATGCAGTAAAATTATGCTAAACATACAGTAAAATAGTGTTAAGTATACAACAAATATATAATAAGTGTACAAAGATATCTTTGCATGAGCACACGCGATTTTTCTCTCTCCGAAATAAATTTTCTCGGGATTTTCTCTCTCCCCACGTGATTTTCTCTCTCCTAATAACTGATTCCATATTTGGATGGTCCCCCACTTGGTTAATTTGACAATTATACCCTTATTTTGCATTAATTAAATATTTAATGTAATTTTAACCCCTATTTATCTTAGCCATTGATGTAGATAATGGAGGGTTGAGATGAGTCCACACTGTCTCACTATAATATGTGGTCTCATTTTAACCTCCCCCTACATATATATATATATATATATATATATATATATATATATAGGATTGGTTCAAATGAGACCAATCCCTTTAGGTTAGTCCATAAGACCTCATATGGGCCCTTGATTTAAAGTTTTTAATGGTGCAGATTACTTTTATTATTTTTGGAGTATAAGGGTAGTATTGTATTTTTACATATAACCAGTTTTAAGAAAACACACGTTAATTACTTGTTTTTACGAAAACATAATCTTTCCTTTTATCAGTTACCCGATTTTTAGGAGCAAAAACTCCATTGATTCCAATCGTGTCTTTTCAAAAACTGATCCCTTTTTGGTTTCTCCCTCCTTGAACGGTTTCTCTTTAGCAAAGAAACCCTATATCTCATTTTCCCCAAATTTCGGTCTTCTCCCATGAAATTAGTCACTCTCTGAAATTTTTACTTTAGTCGGTTATCATCACTACCATGGAATCGAGGTGTTGAAGGAGTTCAATTTTTGAAGAAGGGAGTAGTATAGGGAATTGGCGCCCGTTTTATGTTCTCAATTTTTTTTCTTAGTTATTTTTCCGAATCTCTCCACGTTCTTGTTGTTCTTGTTGCGACCAAGTATTTTTTGTGGTTGATGGTGCTTGATTTTGTAGAGAAGCTTTAGGGTTGTTCTGACGTCCGTAAACTTTGTGGCTTCAAGGTAAGTTTTTTTTTTTTTTTTTTCGGTTGCTTTTTTCCCCATTTTTACTAGATAATGAAGTTGTTTTTCGCATTTTATTCGATTATTTTGAATTTATTCAGTGGTTTTTGTTTGTAGAATTTTGCATTTTTTCACTCAAAAAAATAAATTTGGTGTGTTTATATATAAAAAACAAGTAGTTGGTACTTGAAACTCATCTCCACCATCAAGCATACAGATTCTGTGTACTAAGTACACATATATGTCGTGTTAAACATACATTATTTAGTGGAATGTAAACAAGTATGAAGATGTGCTTACAAAGCTGGTGAGATTTATATTTCTTAGTAATGATTTATTGTATAGTTAGCTCAATGTATTTGTTTATTTAGTTCAGTTGATTTTGAATACTTACGAATGTTTTAATGTTTAGTTAGTTCAATGGATTTGTGTGTTTAGTTCAGTGGATTTGTGTACTTAGGAATGTTTAAATGTATAGTTCTTCAGTTTAATTGTATACATTCATTAATTTTCTGTTTGTTGTGTTTCAGGTTCGTGTTTTCTCCCAGTACTTGATGAGCAGAGGTTGTGAGCAGATGGGACATGAGATATTGCAACTTAGTCCAACAAGAATAGCTCTGCCATGGAGAGATGCACGAAACAAGGTGTATTGCGAAATCTTTGCAATGCGGCATATGGAAACGTACATGGGGGGAGGTTTGAGAGGATGGTCACCTGGTTTACAGAAAGGCAATGCCAATCTAATGTGTACTTTTTGTTTCAAGTACACTGGTGCTATTTTCTTAGATGACATGAATGAGTTAAGGGATAAGAATTTGGTTGAATGCAAGAAGCATTGGACTGGCAAGAAGCCAATGTAGAGGTTTTTTCGTTTTTCATTGATGGGATAGTTTGGGGTTTTTTATTTTAGTCTTTGGAAACTAGTAGTGATGGTCTTGACAAACTATTGTACATGTTTTGTTTTTGGTGTTTTGGAATTGTTGGTACACATTATTAAGGTTTTTTTGCACTTGTGTTTTTGCGCAGTGGAATATTGCTTTCCCAGTTATATTGAATTGCATAGTTAATGCACCGGATTTGTATAATTGCATCAGTTGATTCGTATGGTTAGTTGTGTATGTAGTTTAGATTATTTTTCTACGTAGTTAAGTGGATTTATTCTTTGGTAGGTCGAATTGTATACTAAGTTTATGCAAGTACTTCAATGGTTTTGTTTTTTTAGTTCAGTGCATGTTTTATATTATTGAACAGATGTAATTGACCTGTATAGATACTTATGAAGAATTGTATATTTAATACACTGGAATTGTATATAATTAAACCAGTTGAATTGTATTTCTAGATATATAAGTACTATTTTACAAGTGGACCTGTTTATTTAGTTACGCGCAGATGTATCTGTGGTCATTGGTATTGTATATTTTATACACTGGACCTGTATAATTGGATCAGTTGAATTGTATTACTAGAAGTATTATTAGTGATTTTGTTTAATTAGACAAGTAGACTTGTATCTTTGGTTTATTGGAATTGTATACTTAGTTTAATAGTAGTTCGGTGTAATTTTTTATGCAATACGTATATGATAAGAGAAAACCAATATAAAAGATAAATTAACAGGTAACATATTGTTTTGACATAAAAGATAAACCAACACTAAGATATTGTTCACCCAACATTTTTTTCAATAAAAAATAATTCTACTATGGTGTGGTGTTGCGGTTTGGACATGTTCTGCTGTTATGTGCCCCGATCTCACCACAGGTTCCACATCTTCTTTTGAGTTTTGTGCTTGCTTTGATGGCTTTCTGTCTTTGGCTTTGAATTCTACTTTTCACATTACTACCGCTGCCCTTGTTCAAGCTGCGAGGTTGAGCCACAATATGTTTCCATTATTGACTGTTTAGATTTATTTAAATCTTGGCCAAAGGTTGTTTAGCGTGATAATATATAGTAATCACATTTTCATAAATGCATTTTCACATGCAATGACTTTCAATTATATAAACAAGAGGAAAAATTAATAAATCCCCCAAACTATACACGATTTTCTACATTGCCCCCTAAACTAATTTGTTTTCTACGTAACCTCCTCAACTACACGAAAATTTCTACGGTCCCATTCCATCCTCCCCGTCGGTGGATCTGATGGGAATATTCCGTTGGCGGGGAGGAGAAGAGGGCAATGTAGAAAATTTTATGTAGTTTAGGAGGTTAAATAGAAGAATATAGTTTAGGGGTTGGTTTCAAAAATTGTCCATAGTTCAGTGGGTACATTAAAATTTTCATAGATTTTATATTTATACTTATTGTGCATTTGTAAATAAAGTATTAAATTAAATCATAGTTTTATAATTTCACGAGTTATTATGCATGATTTCCAATGACTCTGAAAAATATTTAGACACTAAAATAAACATTACTTTAAAGCAAAATAAAGAATACAAGCTTTGAAAACCCAATCAAATATAGAAATGACATTCATCTCCACTATATGACTGTTTTTATTCGATGCATAAGCAATAGAATGATCAAGAATAGGGATGGCAATTTCGACACGACCCGCGAGTACTTGCCCTGCCCTCTGCCACGCCCCGCCTATGTTTTTTAATATATTTAATAATTATTGTAAAGAATATTTTATAAGTGTATTAAAAATAAAAAATTTATTTCAGTTTTTCTATTTAAATTTATTTAATGTGGGGTAGGAGGGGCCGACCTGACTCGCTCGTGCCCCGCGGCGGGTTGGGCCATCCCTAATCAAGAACCCAACAAACTGAAACACCATTTTGACAAAATCAATGAAATTATAACATATTATATAAGCATGCATACATATTTATGGGCACACATAATTTACAATTTGACATGGGTACGGGGAAAAGTCGAACCTGGTAAGCTAGTAAATCTAAAATTGAGGAAGAATTAAATGAAATTTTAAATTTGATTTAACTACTAGAGGAAATTTTAATATACCCCCTAACTATGCATGATTTTCACATTACCCTAAACTATTTTTTTTCTACTTAACCCCCTGAACTACACGAAAAATTCTACAGTCCCATCTCTTCCACCCATCGGCGAATCTGACCGGAATATTCCGCCGACGGGGAGGAGAGATGGGACCGTAGAAATTTTCGTGTAGTTGAGGGGGTTACGAGAAAAAAAAATTAGTTTAGGAGGCAATGTAGAAAATCGCGTATAGTTTGGGGGGTTCATTAATTTTTCCTCTATAAACAATTTAACTAAACTAAGTATACAATTGCAAGTGACAATCTATAGGATCACACTGCATTAAATATACAGTAAAAGATAACTACGTGCACATTTCGAATCAACTAAGTATACACATCCCATTAACTAAGTAAACATGATTTTTTTGTAAAAATAAAAGTTGTTTCAATGTTTGATAATATACAGTATCACATTTTCATAATTGTTTTCGCATGCATTGACACTCAATTATATAAACAGTTCAACTAAATTAAGTATACAATTCTAAATGAAAAAACTATAGACCCCATTGTATTAAACATACAGTAAAACATAACTACGCGTACTTTTCGAATGAAGTAAGTATACAAATCCCATCAACTAACTAAACATGATATTTTGTAAAACGTTTCCACGTTTGCACTTAAAATCGAGAAGTATACATATCCTATAAACTAAGTATACATGTTATTTTGTAAATTTCTCCACGTATACACTTCGAATCAGCTAAGTATACATATCCTTTCAACTAAGTATACATGTTATTGTATAAATAGGGAGGAACGACATAAACAATAAATGCATTACCTGTTATTATTGTATGTAGCATCAAACGAAACCACATCTCCAAATGTGGCGTAGTTCCTTATATACAATCTATAGACAATGCCAATATGAAAAAATGTAAGCTATGTATACAATGTTTGCACACTACATATACAAGATATGTATATTAAACATACAAATCATCATCAAAAACATACAATTGGTTCGATTAGACGTCCATAGTTGTTTCAGTTTTTTCTCCAAATTTTTTTAGCAAGCATCTCGTAAGGAATTACCTTGGAAACATTCATCAATCGTGTTGAAAGCAAGATCTTCTGCCATTGTAGAATTCCTTTACATCTAATGGATGACAAATAATCGACAATTAATAAAATATATCGTCTTTTTTTCCTTCTGTCTAACCGTGTTCTGTATATTTTTTGTTGTCGAAGAGATTGCTGGTTATGGCGTTGAGATGATGTTTTGGGAAGAAGGTGGATTAATGCAGGGGATTTTCCTTGATTATGGGGATGTGATCAATACAAGATCACGTAAATAATTTTTAGGAAATCGGTTACCAAATATATTTTGCTTGATTCCTATTTTACCCCCTACTATGTATATTTTCAATAGAAAAGTTGTATAGATTTATTTAAATCTTGGCCATTAATTTTTGTATTTGATGGTGTAGATTTGGTCTTATGGACTAACCTGGGAGGGTGGTCTCACAGGATCCCCTCCCTATATATATATATATATATATATAGAGAGAGAGAGAGAGAGAGAATCATGCTCATTATTCTACTGCATATTTAACATATATTTACTGCATATTTAATATATATGTACTGCATATTAAAATTGTTAAACAAAAACATGTGGGGACCATGAATTAAGGAATCAGTGACACAGAGAGAGAGAGAGAATCACACTCATTATTCTAGTGCATATTAAACATATATTATACTGCATATTTAACATATATGTACTGCATATTAAAATTGTCAAACAAAAACATGTAGGGACCGTGAATTAAGGAATCAGTTATAGAGAGATAGAATTAAGCTCAATATTCTACTGCATATTTAACATATATTTACTGCATATTTAACACTATTATACTGCATATTTAATATATATGTAATGCATATTAAAATTGTCAAACAAAAACATGTGGGGACCATGAATTAAGGAATCAATTACATGGCAAATAACTAATCTATCCTTATTCGAGTTAAAATAAATAAAAAACGCTAAAAATTCAATTAAATCTCAGCCTTTGAAAAAATTAAATAAATGGACAGGATTAGTCGACACTGTCTCACATAAGGAGGGTGGTCTCATTTGAACCAAAACTTTTATATATATATATATATATATATATATATATATAAGGAGGAGATCATGTGAGACCATAGCTATAGGTAAGAACGTAACACCACATCTACACCATCCAACAAAAAAAAATGGAAGGCTAAGATCTAATAAAATTTTGTAGCATTAAAAAAATGGGGGGAAACCGGCTAGGGATAAAATTAGAATCACACAAATGGACCAAAATAACTGCCAGCTACATTTAAGGGAAGAAAATATGTTTTTGATCCATTTCCTAGACTCACACAATCACCACTCTCCTTCTCCCTCCCTTCAATCCATAAACCTGCAAAAATAGAGAATTAATTCAACATTGGTACAAATCTTCATTCCTACCAGCAGAAGCATCAAAAATTGGAACCGAGATATCGAAGAACAAATCATCAAACAACACGAAAGGCGGAAATCGTCGTATATTTTAATAAAATCAAAAATTGCGATATCACAAAACTAGGAATTTCACTCCACAATCCATTCGAATGAAGGTAATCACTAACCACCAATTCCTGCAAAATGTTTGGATCGAAGCATACACTATTGAACAATCAAAAACTTTACAAGCGCATCAATGTTAATATTATGTGTATTTACAACAACTATTTTGTACTATTACAATGCTTATATTGTACACTTAGAGTCCTTATTCTATATAACATATTCTCATATAGCAATACTCAAAAAGTTAGTGATATGCTAATTTAGTATAAAGATATTGCATGTGTGTGCTGTTAATGTGTATATGTAGAACAAAATATTGGAAATTATGAGAAATTATATAAGAAATTGTATACGTAATACATATTAACATTATGCATGTATAGTGTTCCATATTTGTATATTTAGTATGTAAAATTTGTATGACATATAATATATACTACATATTAACGTTCCACATGTTCACAATAGCGATTTTGCACAATTACAATGAATATATTGTATACTTATAGTAGTCATTCTGTATAAAATGTTCTCAAATAACGACAATCAAATACCTCACTGATATGCTAATGTAGTATATGGATATTGCATATATAGTTTTGTTAATTTGTATACTTAGAACACAAATAGTGAAAATTACGAGAGCAAGCACCACACATTAACGTTCTGCATGTATAATGTTCCATATTTGTAAATTTAGTATGTAAAATTTGTGTTTGTACCAGATCAAGAACCAGAGTACATGATTTATGTTGGGCAGAGGCTCAAATCTCACTAGGATCAATAAAATATTGGATCCCAGAAGTGGACCAAGAAAAATTCCTCGTGTCGATATGTATTTCCATACATTGGAGGCCGAAATACAGTTTTACAAGGATTATGGTACTTGCAGTGTCTTCGATTTTAGAAGGATCACTACAAAGAAATTTAAGAACGATGAAAATTAACAGCAGAACATGCCCCGACCCGCACCAGCACCTCGTGAAATATTTATACCTTGAGAGTAATGTGTATTTGTTGTTGATTTCAACTCCACATCTCGAATTACAATTGCCTTTTTATTTCATACATTTGCAAAATATTTATATTAACTATGCATAATATGATACTATATATTTGTGTAATATATACAGAATCAGCAAACTAAATATACATTATGCGATGCTAAATATACATCAGCAAACCACTAAGGTAAATTATGTATAATATGTTAGTCCAAGTGGCTACGAAAATCTAGAGCGGGTGAATAGATTTTCCCAATTTTTGGATTTATGTCCTCTTTTTAGAATAAGAAGATGATGAAGAAATATAAGTGTAGAAAATAAATCAACACACAATGATTTATAGAGGTTCAACCCAACTAGAGCCTAATCCTCTACCACCCGGTATGTCCGAATGGATTTCGAAAAAGGAAAAAGTTTATTGATACCAAACAAATACAACATTTACCTTGAAAAGTACCACACTCTTCTTACAACATCACTTATGAAGATTACCACAATCTTCTAACTCGAAGAGCACCAAACTCTTCTTCACCTCAAAGAGCACCAAACTCTTCCAACACCTCGAAGAGCATCAAGCTCTTCAACACGAAAAGCACCAAGCTTTTCTATCAATCACCTCTCATAAACCAAATGTGTTCTTGCCAAAAGAACACTAACAAGGATTTCTTGTTTTGGATGATGTTACAAATACAATCAAGATTACACTTTAAATGAAATATTACAACTCAAAAGTGCAAGTGTAATCAAGAAGGAAAGCCTAGTAATCAAGATGTGAAAGTGATGTGCTTAGGCTATTACAACAAGAATGTTGAAATGAAAGCTTAAAGAAGTTTGCTGATTTTCTTGTTGTGTTGTATGCTTGTGTTGTTGTTTTGATCCTTCAATCCTTCAAGTATTTATAGGAGAGCTCTTTGATTTGAATACTAGCATAGGCTCCTCCTCGGAGATTGAAATCAATAAAAATTTTCAAATCAAATGGAGAAAATAGTTGTTAGAAATCAATCCCACCATTTCATGAAAAGTTGTCTACCACAACGGATAGTTTCTGCTGATAACAACTTAGGTCAACCGGTTGACCTCTATTACGAAAAAGACGTTTGAAGTATAAAAAAACAGGTTGAATAGGGGATTGGACCGGCCGACCAGGGCTCTGACCGATCTCCCACCCCTTGGACCGATCACCCTTGAGTTTTTGGGAGTCAGAAACAAATTTCACAATTTGCAATGTTTCAGACACCGGTCGACCTTGAGGTTGATTGGTCGGCCACATTGGTAGGCCTCCCCTCCCAAAGTTCTCTATTTTGTTTCTATTTTTCATCTTCAGGCACATGTTTCCCTCTAGAGCAATCGGTTGGCCTCAAAACAGAGGTGTTGTCTGATTTTTATCAAAAATAAAGTTCAAGAAATACTTCGAAAAAATAGTGAAAATCATTTAAATCGTTTTGAAGTATTTGGGCAACATTTGGAGTCATTGTTTTGGTATAAAGCTCAATTATATGAAATCATCAAAATCACGATAAAAAGATTTATCTAACAAACTCCCCATTTTTTATGATTACAAACCAAAATAATTTTAGGAGATCGATTTTTAAAACGAAACACTTTTTTCCGTCAAAATCAACTATCCATTTTAAGCGACACTTTTCATGATTAAAATCATAATAATATGAGCAAAGATTTTTCAAAACAATTTTATAAAAGCTCCCCTATTAACATGCTAAACAAAAATAGGCATAGAAGTAGTCAACTAAAAGCTAAAAGCTCAGTTTTTACAAATATAGTTTGAAGTTCAAGAGCTTCAAAGCTCCCCTATCAAAAGTAACTCATTAGTCATAAATAAAAGTCTATTATGCATCCATTAGACTAAAATCCAACTTATGGTTTTTTCATCCACAGCTTATAGCTTTTTTTCGTGAGCTTTTTCTAACTCCATTGATCTAAACATAAGCTTATGAGCTAATTCTATTTTTCTCCTCCTTTGGAATCATCAAAAAGACTATTAGCACGATAAAAACATCATAGATATATATCAAAGTGCGCATCGACTAAATTATCATGCTTTTAAATAGAAAGCTTAGAATTCCAAATTGCAAGAGAAATTTATAGGAGAAAGTCTATAGAAGCTAATTTGATGGATAAAACATGATCTCCATAAAGATATAAGACAATTATAAGCAAGAGATTCATGCAAAAGTTGAAATTTTCATAGAGACATTTTATCGAACACTTGACATGCATAGGAGAAAATCAAAGTTGTATATAACATTTGTAAATGTAATCATGCCCAAAAGACCAACACCAATCTTAATTCTACAATCATAATTCATCAACATACATAATTCCCATCACAATCATGCAAGAATTATAACAATTCATCAAGTATCAACAAGGTTCTCAAGAGTTAATTTTGCTGAAAAAGAAAGCACTTATGGCAGTCTGATCTTTCCCTCCATCGTATTCTCCATCATTGACCCCCAGGGAATTGAACTGAAAGCAAATGAGTCCTTGACTGCTTTACCTCCTCCCATTCCTATCAAAACCGACTTACTCGAAGGGCAACACATACGAGATCTTCGAATTGGTGAGATTTCAGGTGATGCCTCACCTTCTGACACACCTTCTGCTCCACATCAGTTTGTTCAATAATTAATAATTAAGATTTCCAATTTTTAATAAAATTTTGTATATTAAAATTAACCAAGGACTTAAAAGTAGAGATTGGTAACTTACATTTTTAGAGGTTGTCTTATACCTAAGGTTAGAAAGGAAGACATTTA
This sequence comes from Rehmannia glutinosa, assembly GCA_016081115.2. Classification (NCBI taxonomy): domain Eukaryota; kingdom Viridiplantae; phylum Streptophyta; class Magnoliopsida; order Lamiales; family Orobanchaceae; genus Rehmannia; species Rehmannia glutinosa. Next base: position 59,544,808 of record CM071931.1, on the reverse strand, counting down.
GCTAATTTTCAGTAGCTTATCCACGGGCAAAAGGTAAGTAAAAATCCATTTGCAACTATAATGCATGAACATAGTGTGACTATGGTATTTTGTTGAATAGATGTGGTATTATATGTTTCATAATTGGCTTGCATGATGTTTCAATATGGTGCATGGTGAGCCATTGAACATGTCATTCACAGCATTTGCATGTACATGTTAAACAAAAGTAGGCATAGAAGCAGTCAACTAAAAGCTAAAAGCTCGCTTTTGCAAATATAGCTTGAAGTTTAAGAGCTTAAAAGCTCCCCCTGTCAAAAGTAACTCATTTGTCATAAATAAAAGTTTATTATGCATCCATTAGACTAAAATCCATCCACAACTTATGGTTTTTTCATCCGCAGCTTATAGCTTTTTTTCGCGAGCTTTTTCTAACTCCATTGATCTAAACATAAGCTTATGAGCTTATTCCATTTTTCTCCCCATTTGGAATCATCAAAAAGACTATTAGCACGATAAAAACATCATAAATATATATCAAAGTGCGCATCGATTCAAATTATCATGCTTTTAAATAGAAAACTTAGAATTCCAAACTGTAAGGGAAATTTATAGGAGAAAGTCTATAGAAGCTAATTCTATGGATAAAACAAGATCTCCATAAAGATATAAGACAATTATAAGCAAGAGATTCAGGCAAAAGTTGAAATTTTCATAGAGACATCTTATCGAACACTTGTCATGCATATGATAAAATCGAAGTTGTATATAACATTTGTAAATGTAATCATGCCCAAAAAACCAATATCAATCTTAATTCTACTATCATAATCTATCAACGTACATAATTCTCATCACAATCATGCAAGAATTACAATAATTCATCAAGTATCAACAAGGTTTTCAAGGGTTCAACCACATTGAGATTAAGGAGGGAATTCAACTTACCAATTGAGGAGAAGATGAATAATATGGAAGATATATACATTATACAAGCTCAATATAGTAGAAATTGCAAGAGAAAATCATTTTGAGTGAATGGTGTGTGAAATGGACGAAGGGGTATGAAAGAATATGAAATAAGACGAGTCGAGGGACAAAACTGATTTAATCCCTAAAACAGCACTGGTCGATCGGTCGACCAAGGGGGCGAATGGTCCCTGGGCTGGTTAACCGATCGACCTCTTGGTCGACTGGTACCTGATTTCCAGTCCAGTTTCTGTCCGGATTTTGGGTTAAAAATGCGATTTTCACCCCTAAGTTTTAAAAACACACAAAATGCAATCATAGACCTTATTCGATATGCATTATGCCTAAACGAGCTCGAATTGAAATAAAAGACTCGGCGGTCAAAGGTTTTGTAAAAATATCCGCGAGTTGATCTTGAAATGGAACAAAACACATCTCAATTTTTCGTTTAGAAACACAATCCCTTAAAAAATAGTGTCTCAATATGTTTTGTTCGGCTATGATGAACCGGATTTTGAGCAATGTTTATAGCGGATGTATTGTCACAAAAGATAGAAACATTTTTGAAAGAACATTTGTAATCCGCTAAAGTTTGTTTCATCCAAAGAAGTTGAGTACAACAAACGGCCGCGGAAATGTATTCGGCTTCGGCCGTAGATAAGGATACACGATTTTGTTTTTTTGAAAACCAAGATACTAGGCGATCGCCTAAAAATTGACATGATCTGGAAGTACTTTTGCGATCATCAATATTTCCCGCATAGTCTGAATCACTATATCCTTTTAAAGAAAAATTTTCATTCTTTGGATAAAACAAGCCATATGAAATAGTGCCTTTCTCAAATATCATAAAATTCTTTTAACGGCACTCATATGATATTCTTTTGGATTGCTTTGAAATCGAGCGCATAAGCATACGGCATGAAGAATATCGAGTCTATGAGAGTAATAAAATTTGATGGACATACCTTGATCTTGTTTGTCGAACAATTTACCATTATCATTCTTGTCCAATTTGATGTAGAAAAGTCTTAAGAAAAATTCTTGCACAAGAGTTTAGTAGTACCGGATAATATAGATAATGTTGATATAAACCAATTTAAAAATTAGACAAGTAGCACATACTATGCTTTTGTAATAACCAACAAGAGTTTGATAAAACATGTAAGTTCTAATGTGCTTATAAAAAAGCTATATAAAGTCTATTTTAAAATTTGAAAATTCGAGAGCATATAGTTGAGACCTCATTCTTAAGAACCATTTTAAAAAAGAAATTTGACAATCAAGACTTGAATAAAGACACGAATATGTGCAATAATTGTAAAAGACAAAAAAATGCATAATTCGAGAAGAGGATAAGAGTTACCAATATCACCATTGCCAAGGGTTGGGTCTTTCCCATTGTTGATTATACATTCTTCTCGGAAAATAATTTTGTTGATAGTGTTTTCTCCTTTGATCAAATGGCGCGAAGATTTGTTGTCTATTTGACGATTTGAATTTCCTTTGACTTTATTGCACCGAGTACCTAACATGAAATTATCTTGTGGTACCCTCAAGTGTTTGGTCCTTCAGGATTAACATTGAGACTTTTAGGTCTACAATAATAATTTGAACTAGTTCTAGCCGACACATATTTGTTGTGTGACCATATTTTTACCGCAATAGAAACATGTAATATTTTGGAAGCATAATGATTCACATAAGTTCTTTTTCATATAATTGATATCATTTGGCATATAACCAAGTGCTAGTTTCAAATAATCACAACGTTGAACATCAAGAATTTTGGTCATTTTATCGGTACTCAAATTAAACTTCATCATATCATTTTTCATGCAATCAATATCCTTAACTAGAGATTCATTTTCTTTTTCAAGAGTTTTAACCTTCTCTAGTGTATTAGTGTGAGCACAAAAAGTGATTCATATGAAACAAGTAAACTATCCTTCAATTATTCAAGATGTTGAATTCATTTTTCAAATTTTTGTATTTAAAAAGCATGCTTTGGAATTCATTTTGGAGCTCATCAAAATCACCTTGCAATTCATTAATAAAAGAGATGGAAGAATTAGAGCGTACCTCATTGTCTTCTTCGATGCCCGACATTGCTCGGCTTCTTCATCATCGGATGTTGCAAGAAGCTCATTCCACGTTTTTGCTTTGGCTTTGGCATTCAAGGATTTGTGAAAGTTCTTTTTCTTTCTTTGTTCTTTTTCATCTTTTGGACAATCGGCAACATAGTGTCCGGGTTTTCCACATCTAAAGCAAGACTTGTTTCTTGCTTTTATTTCCTTGTTTTTATTTACAAAATTTGTAAATTTTCTAATAAGTTATTCATCTTCATCTTCCTCATCACTTGAAATCGTTTTTGAGGCAAGACCTTTTGGAGTTGATCCTATATCTGGTTGAGAAGTCGATGCCTTTGAATTACTCCTTTCATTGGTATAAACTTCATAGATGAGAAGATTGCCGATAAGCTCATCAAAATTTAGAGTTTATAAATTTTGAGTGTAGGTAATAGCGGCAACGTTTTTGGACCAAGAGGAGGGAAGGGCATTTAGAACTTTGGTGACTTTATACTCTTCGGAAATAATTTTCCCATGTGCAACTAGAGGATTTACTATGTTGTCAAGCCTTTCAACCATTTTAGAGATATTTTCTCCATCATTCATAGTGATATTTTCGAACTCTTTAACCAACATGGTCTTTCGAGCTTGTTTCACTTTCTTTGTGCCTTCATAGATAACCTCCAACTTTTCCCAAACATCATGAATGGATCGAATACCTCTAATACGATTATATTCCGTAACGATAATGAAGAATGTTAAGAGCTTTACTGTTTAAGGAGAATATTTTCTTGTCTTCATCATCGAACTCCTTGAGGGGTTTGGGGATTTGATTTCCTTCCTCCTTTTTCTTCATTGGGATAGATACTTCGTTAGTAACCATGTTCCAAATATCGAACCCATAACCTTGTAAGAAGCACTCCATTCTATCTTTCCAAAATGCATAATTGTTTGAGTCGAAGAGAGGTGGTCGATTAAATGGAGTGCCGGTTGGAAGATAGCTCTCGTTCCTAGCCATGGATCTTTCCTCTTTACTCGCAATGATAAACGACCTTGCCAAAGAGTTTGGCTTTGATACCACTTATTAGTCCAAGTGGCTACGCAAATCTAGAGTGGGTGAATAGATTTTCCCAATTTTCTGATTTACGCCCTCTTTTTCGAATATGAAGATGATGAAGAAATATAAGTGCAGAAAATAAATCAACACACAATGATTTATAGATGTTCAACCCACCTAGGGCCTAATCCTCTACCACCCGGTACGTCCGAATAGATTTTGAAAAGGAAAACAATTATTGATACCAAACAAATACAACATTTACCTTGACAAGTACCACACTCTTCTTACAACACTGTAGGGAAGTAAGGTTTACTATTTCAGAAAATCGGCTAAGTGTTTGGATATTTTTGGCTTATAATTATGTATTATTATATAGGCATCAAGGTGCTCGTATGAAAAGATCATATATTTTGGCTCGAAAAGACATGTTTACAGCCAAGAGATGCATTGGTTGCTCGAACAAGTGCATCTGTCCAGAGGTTCGCATCGACGCACGACCTGGCGCATGGCCCGTGCGTGTGCCCATGCTTGGTTGCCAATGATGAAATGCAATGTTTCGACTTAACGCACGACCTAGTGCATGACTCGTGCGTGTGCCCGGCTTGGTTGCAAACACTTCAATTGGAAATCTTTAATTAATTAATTAAAATTAATTAACTATTTTAAAGATTTTTTTGGTCCAAAAAGAATAAGGGCCTTGAAGCCCAAGCCCAGGCCCAAGATCCAGACCCGAGCTAGGCCGAGCCGATTGACTACATTGTCTAATGGTATTGTGTCTTCGACGTATATGTCTAGACTTACCATTATACATACTACTTTGTGCCCTTCCAATTGCTGATTGACTATCACAATGTATCAAAACAGCAGGCACAGGCTTATTCCAACAAGGAATATCCTCTAAGAAGTTTCTAAGTCATCATGCTTCTTCTCCAGATTTATCTAAATCAATGAACTCGGATTCCATAGTAGATCGAGCTATGCACGTCTGCTTAGAAGACTTCCACGACACCGCTCCTCCACCTATTGTGAAAACATATCCACTTGTAGACTTGAAGTCTTTTGTGTCTGATATCCAATTGGCATCACAGTATCCTTCTAATACTGTTGGATATCTCATATAAAGTATTCCATAGTTCATGGTATACTTTAAGTATCTAAGTACCCTTGTCATGGCTTACCAGTGATTCGTACTTGGGTTACTTGTGAACCTACTTAGCTTACTCACTGAATAGGCAATATCTAGACGTGTACATTAGTTAAGTACATCAGACTGCCAATTACCCTTGCATATTCCAGCTGAGAAACTGGTTCACCTCTCTTCTTGGACAAGTGTAGACTTAGATCTACAGGTGTCTTAGTCGGAGGACTATCAAAAGCATTAAACTTTCTAAGTATGCTTTTGACATAATGAGATTTTGACAAGAATATTCCATCTGAAGTTCTAGAGATTTTAATCCCTAATATAACATCAAATAATCTCATATCTTTCATGTCAAAGTTCTTTTTTAACATGTTCTTAGTATTCACGATTAAATCATGACTACTACCCATAATCAACATATCATCTACATAAAGGCATACTATGATGTAATCATTTGTAGTACCTTTAATGTAGACACACTTGTCACATTCGTTGATTTTGAAACCATTTGACTTCATAGTCGAGTCAAACTTTTCATGCCATTGCTTAGGTTATTGTTTTAGTCTATAAGGTGACTTAACAAGTTTACACACCTTTCGCTCTTGACCGGGTGCAACGTACCCCTCGGGTTGTTCCATATAGATCTCCTCTTCAAGTTTACCATTCAAGAAGGCAGTCTTAACATTAATTTGATGTATCTCAAGGTTATGCAAAACTGCAACAACTATGAGAACACAAAATGGACATAATCCTCGTAATAGGAGAATATGTATCGAAAAAGTCATATCCCTCCTTTTGTCTAAACCCTTTAGCTACCAAACGGGCTTTGTATTTGTCTATAGATCCATCTATTTTATACTTCCTTTTAAGGATCCACTTGCATCCCAAAGGTTTGCAACCCGGTGGGAGATCAACTAACTCCCAAGTCTGATTTTGCATGATGGAATCTATCTCATTATTGATAGCTTCTTTCCAGAGAGAAGCTTTTGGACTAGACAAAGCTTCTTGAATAGTTCTAGGTTCGTTTTCTAACATATAAGTTAGAAAATCATGACCAAAAGACTTAGTTACTTTTGTCCTTTTACTGCGTCTTGGTTCCTCTTCATCATCACTTTGAGGTAACCTTGTAGTTTCATAAGTTCGTTTACTCAAACTTTCTTCTTTCCTTTCTTTGTTTGGAAAGATAGTCTCGAACAATACAACATTCCTTGATTCAATGATCATACCTTCATTTATATCAGGAATAGCTGACTTGTGCACTAAAAAGCGATATGCAACACTATTGTTAGCATATCCAATGAAGCACAATCGATCGTCTTCCAGACCGATTCTAACTTGTTTCGGCTTTGATACTTCGACTTTAGCCAAACACCCCCACACTTGAGGTATTTATATGACGGTTTACGTCCTTTCTGTAACTCATATGAAGTTTAATTTTTACCTTTGTGTGGGATCTTATTAAGAATGTAGTTTGCAGAAATTATGGCTTTCCCCCACAAGTTTTGAGGTAAACCAGAACTTATCAACATCGCATTCATCATCTCCTTAAGAGTACGATTTTTGCATTCTGCAACTCCATTTGATTGAGGTGAGTAGGGAGCAGTCGTTTGATGAATTATACCCGCTTTTGAGCAAAATTCTTCAAACAGAGCAACATACTCTCCGCCTCTATCACTTCGAATCATCTTAATTTTCAAATTAAGCTGATTTTCAACTTTATTCTTATAAGTTTTAAAAGCTACTAAAGCTTCATCTTTGCTTTTCAAAAGATATACATAGCAATATCCTGTGCAATCGTCTATAAACGTTATAAATTACTTTTTCCCACCTCAAGTTTGCACAAGTTTTAAATCATACACATCTGTATGAATTAACTCGAGAGGTTTGGTACTTCTCGTTACCGAATGAAAACGGTGCTTTGGCCAATTTTGCTTCACCACAAATCTCACATTTGTCTTGTGAATCGATTTTAAACGTAGGTATTAATTCTAGATTCACTAACCTTTTAATTGTGTTGAAGTTTACGTGTCCTAATCTATCATGCCATAAATTAGAACAATCTAACAAGTAAACAGAAGTAATAGTTTTATTCTTCACCTCTTGGCGGAAAAAGACATTACAGACATCTTAAATCCCCTTATCAAGGTAGCCCATACAAAGAAACTAACCATTCTTGGACATTACAAACTTGTTGGACTCAAACACTAGTCTAAACCCGAGCTTACTAAGCAAAGGACCGGAAACCAAATTTTTGCAGATATGCGGGACATGCAGCACATCCACAAGCGTAAGCTCCTTTCCGGAAGTCATCTTGAGCACAACCTTGCCAAGCCCCACGATTTTGGAAGTCAAAGAGTTTCCCATGAAAAGCTTCCTTCCATTTATCGGAGTGTAGGAAGAGAACATCTCCTTGTTGGCACAAATCTGATGAGTAGCCCCGGTATAGATCCACCACTCCCTTGGGTTATCCACCATGTTGGCTTCAACCACAATGGCGGTGAGATCGAGCTCCGACATGTCTATTAGAATAGACTTGTCCTCTGTCACATTGGCTGGTTGATTACCACCTTTACTGCCCTTTTTTGGGTGTCAACAATCCTTGGTCATGTGGTTTGATTTGCCACAGTTGTAGCAATTGCCCTTGAATTTCTTGGCCATTCCTTTGTCTTTTCCAAAATGCTTGCGTTTCTTGCTAGTGATCGATTCAGCAAGATTGGCCTCGACCTCCATTCCAGACTTACTGGACTTCACTTTGGATTTTGGGTTGTCTTCCTCAATCCGAACCCGAACGATTAGATCCTCAAGCCCCATCTCTTTGCGTTTGTGCTTGAGGTAGTTCTTGAAATCCTTCCACCATGGCGGCAATTTTTCAATTATTGCAGCCACTTGAAAGGACTCGTTAGAATCATCCCTTCAGACACTAAGTCGTGAAGTATGATCTGAATCTCTTGGACTTGGATGATTACCATCTTGGTGCCAACCATCTTGTACTCCAGAAATTTACCGACAACAAATTTCTTTGTGCCGGCATCTTTCATTTTGTACTTCTTCTTCAAATAGTCCCACGACTCTTTGGATGTTTTGAACAAGCTATAGACGTTATAGAGGGTGTCATCTAGCCCATTCAAAACGTAGTTCCGACATAGAAAATCATTGTTATGCCAAGCATCCACATCGATTCTCCGTTGGTTGTTGGATTCTTCATCGCCAACGGTAGGAGGGTCCTCCTTCACAAACACCACCTATGAAGATTATCACAATCTTCTAACTCGAAGAGCACCAAACTCTTCTTCACCTCAAAGAGCACCAAACTCTTCCAATACCTCGAAGAGCACCAAACTCTTCCAACACGAAAAACACCAAGTTTTTCAATCAATCACCTCTCATCAACCAAATGTGTTCTTGCCAAAAGAACACTAACAAGGATTTCTTGTTTTGGATGATGTTACAAATACAATCAAGATTACACTTTAAATGAAATATTACAACTCAAAAGTGCAAGTGTAACCAAGAAGGAAAGCCTAGTAATCAAGATGTGAAAGTGATGTGCTTAGGCTATTACAACAAGAATGTTGAAAATGAAAGCTTAAAGAAGTTTGTTGATTTTCTTGTTGTGTTGTATGCTTGTGTTGTTGTTTTGATCCTTCAAACCTTCAAGTATTTATAAGAGATCTCTTTGATTTGAATACCAGCACAGGCTTCTCCTTGGAGATTGAAATCTGTAAAAAATTATAAATCAAATGGAGAAAATAGCTATTAGAAATCAATCCCACAATTTCATGAAAAGTTGTCTGCTGCAACGGATAATTTCTACTAATAAAACCTTAGGTCGACTGGTTGACCTTTAATACAAAAAAGACGTTTGAAGTATAAAAAACACAGGTTGAACAAGGGGTAGGACCGGTCGACCAGGGCTCCGACCGGTCGGCGACCCCTTGGACCGGTCACCCTTGAGTTTTTGGGAGTCAAAAACAAATTTCACAATTTGCAATGTTTCAGACACCGGCCGGCCACACCAGTTGGCCTCTCTCCCAAAGTTATATGTTTCATTTCTATTTCGATTTTCATCTTCAGGCACGAGTTGCGCTCTAGGGCGACCGGTTGGCCTCAAAACAGAGGTGTTGTCTGATTTTTATCAAAAATAAAGTTCAAGAAATACTCCAAAAAAATTAGTAAAAATCACTAAAATTGTTTTGGAGTATTTGGACAACATTTGAATTCATTGTTTTGGTATAAAACTCAATTATGAAATCATCAAAATTACGATAAAAACATTTATCTAACTTAATATACATAATCTTATGCATAAACATGCAACATCTGCAAACTAATTATACATTATATGAAGTTAACTATACATTGTTTTTTGTTTCGTATGCAACATCTGGACCAATACATGGCATAATATTTAAATATACATAATCTTCTGCGTAATTATACAACATTCTATAATTACATATACAATATTATTGGCAAACAAAAAAGGCAAATTATATATAATATAGATAATCTTATGCATAAATATGTAACATCTACAAACTAATTATACATTATGTGAGGTTATCTATACATCTTGAACAATAAACGGCATAATACTTAAATATACATAATCTTCTGCGTAAGTATGCAAAATTTAGTAACTACATAAACAATATTATTGTAGTCTAACACCATTTGGGCAAGTGTACATAAAAATACAAAGTTATAATAATTAAAATAAACAATACATGTCATGTTCCCTTCATATCTAGAAGTCAAAATAAAATCCAAACATATATAGATACTCCTACAAAGTGAAGTATACATGACTCCAATAAAAAAATCCACCTAACCTAATAGACAAAAGAAAAAGATAAACAAAATATACATAGTAAAGTGTCCATTAAACAACACTACAATTTTTTTCCCATTCCAAAACTTTTTGGCTTCTTCCATAGACCTATCCTTTTGCTCATTTCTGTCGTGAAGGATTACTGTTGCCGAATGCTTCAAGCGCATGTTTGACAGTTGTGAAGGATTGTTCTTCTCCAAGCCGCAATCTCATCCCTTAGTGTCGCCGCTCATATAGCTTTACATATGCTTCATAGTATATATACCACAATCAACTTTGTTTGTAGTGTCTCTCAAAGACATAAAAGCCTCATCGGGTCATATTTACGGACAACACCTGCCATTTGCGCGCATCCTCTACCTTCCCCCGCCCATCATCAGCCCTACTCTCTGCATCCCTTTTTCCCTTAGATTTGGCCATTTAATTAATAAGACTTGAATAAACAATCCTGCAAAAATATAGTATCAAGTCTTATACAAAAATATAATATGCATAATATGTATATTAATTGTACAATAACACACAACTAAGTAAACAATATTACATAACTAATTATGCATACATATGTACATTGAGTGTATACAGACACAACTAAATATACATTATTACATAACTAAGTATACTTTATTACACACAACTAATTATACATTATTACACAACTAAAGTATACATTATTATATAACTAAATATACAATATTACACGACTACATATACAATATTACATAACTAAATATACATTATTAAATAATGAAGTATACAAAATATAACAACCTTAAATATACAACATATAACAACCAGTATACATTGTATACAAAATCAACCCTAAATATACATAATATATACTCTAAAATTGCATAATCATTTGTGCCCTAAAAAGATTAATTTACGAAATCTAGCACATCATAAACCTATACCAGAAATCTCATAATACAAAGGTGCATATAACACACATGTTCCAAAAAATATTCGACATTGGAGATAAATTCCAAAAAAAAACGAGAAATCGAAAGAAAATGAACTATGAAAAACATGTGGCTGCAAAAGAGATAACACACAACATATGAACACATTTTAACAAGAAAAACCAACAATCAAAACCCTAGAAATTCAATAAATTACCCATGAAAAATAAATCAAACTCATCGAAAAAAAATTGAAGCCTAGTGAAGAAATTCGCTGAGAAATTCGCCCCGAAGAAGAATCCACACCCTAGTAAAGAAGAAGAAAATCACACCCTACTGAAGAAGAAGAAGAAGAAGAAGAATAAGAAAATCGCATAAAATAAGAATCCACACCCTAGTTGCAGAGGCGTGGTTTTGTGGGTTGAGAACTGAACGTCAGTTTTGATTTTTGAAAAAAAAAACTGAACCCAAAATCGCGGGCTATAGATAAGGTAAAATTTTTGTTACCAAATCAAAACAGGTAGAATTACAAACATATCCCTGGAATTTTAGAGTGAAGGTACCCTATTTCCCCTAAGTGAGGCGCCAACGCTTAAAATTAGAAGTAAAATCTGAACCATTGATTATTAAATCCAACGGTCTAGATGTGGTCTTATGTTCTTACCTAAAAGACTTGGTCTCATTTGAACCAATCCCTATATACCTCCTTATATGAGACAAGGTGGATTTATTATAACCGTTGGATTGATATTTTGGATGATTCTGATTAATCCCATTATTTTAGGCAATTAGTTAATGCAGGAGTTCAAATTGGCAATTTATATTATTTTCAAATTTTTAATTAAGGGCAAATATGTCTTTTATATTTGGTGTAAAAGGTAAGTTTTATTTTACTTTTTCGGTTCCTTTGTTTAAGGGGGAGTTATATCCTTTCAAAAATACACGTCTCTTTAGATTTCACCTGTAGATGGTAAGTTTTATATTACCTTTTTCGGTTCCTATGTTTAAGGGAGAGTTATATCCTTTCAAAATACATGTCTTTTATAATTTTGAATTGTATGATATAGTTAAATTTAATGTATAGATTTAACTTTTATCTATATATTTATGTCATTTTTGTTGTATAATTAGTTTCAAATTGTATGATATAGTTAAATTTACGATATAGATATAACCTTTATCTGTATATTTATGTCAATTTTGTTGTATAATTAGTTTTGAATTGTATGTTATAATAAATTTATTGTATTGATATAACCTTTACTTGTATATTTATGTTATCTTTTTGTATAATTAGTTTCTAATTTTATGATATAGTTAAATTTACTGTATAGTTATTACCTTTAGCTATATATTTATGTCATTTTTGTTGTTAATTTGTTTTGTGGAACAGTAGCAAAATTATTGTATAGATATACTTCTTTTTATGCATAATTTGAATTGTATGATTAAGTAAAATTTACTATATAGATATACTTCTTTTTATGCAATTTTTGTGACATGATTGATTTATAAAGCAGTGTTGTGTAATCAATATAACAATTAATCATATATCATTAAAAAACATACTTAGGCCTCATTCAAGAAAAACAATGCATAGTATTATGAACCAGTTGTCCCAATAATAAAAAAAAATGGACAGTCTTTTGATCATGATTTGGATTTGTTTGGGGCATGTTCGACTATTATGGGTCATTACTTCTCCACATGAACCACATCGTCGTTTTAACTTGGTGCTTGCCATGACAGCTTTCTCATTTTGACTCTAGATTCGACTTTTCACAGAATCCTACCCACTCTCTTTTCACATGATTCGGCTATACGTTCGGTAGGATGAACGTTGTTGTAGGTCCCAAGGGGTGTGAAGTAAGGTTTAGAAGGGGGGAAGCGGTTGAATAAACCTTACCAAATTTTCGATTTAGTCCTTTGAAATAAATTCAACAGAGTTGACTCAAACAGTTGTGTCCTAGATGGACAGCTAAGTTGGCTTTTCAGCTAAGTTACCCACTCAACAGACTCGATAGAGCTGTTGATAGTATAACTTGGCTGCTCAAGCCAAATACTTAACTTGGCTGATGGGTTTTTAACAGCGGAAGTCTTAACACCCTTAGATTAGATTTTAGCTTGTTTTAAACACTTGATTTTAGAACTTAGGTATTTATCAGTTGGATTGCAAATATGATCAGCAGATATAAAATGAATATGCAGGAAAGTAAATTTGCTTAAAGTAAATGACACAAATATTTTATAGAGGTTCGAAGATGGGGTAATTCTTCTAATCCTCTCTTCTCCAACTCCTGGAGGAATCCACTATGTAATAGATCAGTTTACAAAGCGGTGAGTAGTCTGGAGACAGCCTTGATCACACAGATGGCTTCTCTTGTGACTCAGCTTCTTCACAGGGCAGCTGCCTTGCTACTTTAGCTCACTTCTCAAGTTCTTGGATTTGATCACGAAGCCCTCCAACAAACTTGATAATGGTTCGACCTGGAACCTTTCTACAATCCTAGCTTGGAAAGTAAACCCCTTTGATTTCTTCAAAAGTTTCCTCTTCAACAGATTTGAAGTTGTCTTTCCTTCACTGCTTGTGTTGGATCGATATCCTTCGAGTTTCAGGCTTGAGGAATTGCTTGAATGTTTATGAGAATATTGCAGGTTAAATGCTTTAATATTGCTTGCTTGTTTGTGGTTCAAGTAACCTCTTCTCAATAACTTTCTCAGCCTTTTATAGTGCACATATGAAATTTTGCTCGTTGAAGAGATATGCTAATTTCAAATGTCACTTGTGTTCATTGGCTTGTCTTGGTATGCAGTCCTTGATGTTGACCCTTCCTCGTATTAAATATCTTCGCAGCATTGCAGGTGCATGACACAAGGTGCAGTGTTTCCCATTGGTTCATTCTTTTTGCATAATTCTGGGACTAACACTTTAGACCTGACAACTTTGATATATTACTATATTGAGTAACATTCTTGACTTTAATCAACGGATCTAAGTCAGTTGTCTCGACTAGACTTATGTCTGTACCCCAGGTGACTTGAGTCAGCTCCAGTCATTTGATAACTCATCTGTCACTTCAACTTGAGACTTGGCTTCTTGAGTTGACTTGACTGACACTTCTTACAGTTGTTCCCCAGTTGACTCTTCTTCAGTCGAGTCATTGACTTCCTTCATGGCATTACTCGGTGACACACATAGCGAGTCTTCACATAGTCCGAAGTTGACTTCTTGTAATCCTTGGCATAGCTGACTTGACTCAGCTTTTCCAGCCCTATCTATTACAATACAAATTACAAGGAAAATGGGGTGTTAACTTCCTAGTTTAAGTTTTAGATAGTATAATCAAAATCTACTTAATAAATATCCTAACAGCTGTTACCTGATACAACAAACAAATAGTATGTATATAGTGATTTTAACATAAATATACAACGTATACTATAAAAAATATCAAAAGGGGGCTGTCATTTTACGTGTTCATTGATACAGTTTGCATTTATATTGATACAACAAACAAATAATATGTATACAGTTATTTTAACATAAGTATACACTGTATATTATAAACAAAATATTAACAGGGGTTGTCATTTTTCGTGGTCATTGATATAGTTAGCAATTATATTGATACCAAATAAATCATTTAAATATGCAATAATTTTTTTTATGATAAAATAATTCGAGCGTTGCAAGAATTAAGAAGAATACAAAACACAATTACAATTTATAGGATATATACACTAATTTGAAATTATACATGTAACGCCCTAATTTTTAGAAAGTGCAACTACGCATAATAATATCCAGAAAATGACTAAAATTTAACGTAAATGAGTCAACGGCTTTTTTTTAAAGAATAAAAATGACTAACTTAGATAAAAATATTCCATCCTCCATAAACAATTAAAATAAAACTAAAACATTGTACGTTTTATAAATACAAAAAATTAAAGAACCAACACCGTTTAAGGAATTTCTACTACTAACGAAAAATTTGACAATAAACAAACTATCATGATCAATTCACCCGCCACGCACTACGACGGACTCCTCAACTTGAAGTGTTAAAATTATTGGGGTGAGTTATCGTCAACTCTGTGGGGAAGCAATTTTTCGAGTCAAATACACATGCATAACAATTAGCATAAATATTCATGGAAAATTATCATAGTCTCGCGTATAGTTAAGTACAAATAGTCTCAAAGTCTCGTGTACAATTAAGTACATATAGTCTCAAAGTCTCGCGTACAAGTACAAATAGTCTCAAAGTCTCGCGTACAATTAAGTACAAATAGTCTTGTAGGTCCCAAGGGGTGTAAGTGTAAGGTTTAGAAGGGGGGGTTGAATAAACCTTACCAAATTTTCGATTTAGTCCTTTTAAATATTCAGAGTTGATACTACACAACTGTGTCCTTGGTGGACAGCTGATTTAGATAATCAGTAGAGTTAGTCTCTCAACAGACTCAACTGAGCTGTTGATGGAATAACTCAGTTGTTAAATCTAAATTAACTCAATTGTGGTTTGTTTTCAGCGGAAGACTTAACACCCTTAAGTTTGATTAAGCAAGGATTTAGTGCTTGGTTTAGTACTTAGAAATTATCAAGTGGATAGCAAATTTATCGTGATTTAAACAATTAAGATGCGGGAATTAAAATGTTGAAATGTAAATGACACAATAAAATTTTTATAGAGGTTCGAAGATGGGGTAATTCTTCTACTCCTCTCTTCTCCAACTCCCCGAGGAATCCACTAGGTATTGATCGGTATACAAAGTGGTAATAGTCCGGATACAAGTCTTGATCACACAAATGACTTGATCCTTTGGGACTCGATCGAGACGCCTTGATCACTCACCAAGCTTCTCGACGACTCGGCTTTTCTTCACAGGGCAAATTGTCTTGCTACTACAACTCACTTGCTCAAGCTCTTTGGATTTGATCACGAAGCCCTCCAAAAGCTCAAGACTTGGTTCGACCACGAACCTTCCTACAATCCTTCGTGGAGTGTAGACCCTTAATTTTTCAAGTATTTTCCTCTTCAACCGATTGAAGTTATCTTTCCTTCACAAAGTGTTGGATTGATGTTCTTCGTAGTGTAGGCTTGAGGATTGAGAATATTTCAGATTTTCTAATAATTGCTTGAACGTTTTTGGTTATGGTCCGTTCTTAGTTCCTTGATCACTCTTTCTCAAATAAACTCCTCAGCCTTTTATATTGATCTTTCAAAAATTTGTCCGTTGAAGAGATAGGCTTATTTTTGAAAGTCACTTGCGTCGTTGGCTTGTCTTGTTGCGATCCTTGGAATTGTCATTTCCTCGTATGAATTGTTCTCCGGCTTTTCGAGTTCGACACGGTGTAGTGCTTCCCATTGGTTAATTCCTTTTGCACGCTTCTGGGACTGAGCACTTCGAGAAAGGTAGTATGGAGATATTACTTGTTTAAGTAATTCTCTTGATTTCTGTGCAACGGATCTTTTTCAGTTATCTCGACTTAACTGCATTTCTTTGCTTTCCCCAGGTGACTTAGAGTCGACTTCCAATCATTGGATGACTCTTCCATCACTTCAACTTGAGACTTGGCTCTTCTTGAGTTGACTGACGATACTCTACTCACCGCATCTCGCTTGCTTCTTCAGTAGAGTTCCCGTCTACTCTTCTTTGCCATACTCAGTTGTCTCGCAGCGGAGTCTTCCTTCTAGTTCTCCAGTTGTCTTCTTGCATGTTTGGGCGTAGCTGACTTAACTCAGCTTGATCAGCCCTATTTATTACAATGCATTTTACAACAAGAATGGGGTGCCAACTTCCTATTCTAAGTTTTACATGGCATTCATCAAAATCTAAACAATAAATTTCCTAACAATTTCCCCCTTTTTGATAATGCCAAAACTTAAATCATTCAAAAAAAAATGCAAATAGCAAAGATACATATAGATAGTGTATTTACATAGAATGTATGCGTAGAATCAATCCTTTTATTGATCATGACATTCTTGTTCTTTTACACAATTGTTTACAAAGTGTATCAGAGCAAACATTTGTCTACAAAAAATGAAGAATTTATAGCTTTATTACAGAAGACTTACATAGTATGTATTTACATGATAAAATACATGAAGGGGTGGACAGCTACACTTCATCTTCTTCGCTGTCTCCTTCTTTCATCTTGTTCAAAGATCTTCTCGCTCTTCTTCTCTTTTTCTCATCGTCATTGCCTTCTTCTTCTTTTCATATGCCTTCCTGGCAGCTTCATCTCTTCTTAATCTCTCTTGTCTTTCCTCCCATAGTTGAGTTTGTCTCTTGTTTTCTTCTTCTATTCTTTTCGCATACTCAGCATTACTTTTAGCCACTTGCAAATTTTATTTGGTCAAGGCCGCCCAGTAGATCCCTCTTTTCTTGCCGGATCTATGTACTCAATATTTTTGGGCGAGGCCTAGGTATGAAACCTCTTCCTCCACCACTACTTTTTCCTCTACCTCTGGGAGTGTATTGTCTTGGGGTCTTCTTCTTTCCAAATTGAGTGACCAGGCGGAGTGACCAGCAGAGTGATCGCCGGTAGTCTGCTGCTGCCGCTTCTTCACATAACGTGAGACCCTTTTCCCGAGATACAAGTCCCAAGCTTGAGCCATAGACATATTTGCAAAGTATCCTTCGGATGCGGCGTTTTAAATTCATCAACGATCGTGGCTCTGTCCCGACATCCGAGATGGCATAAGTGTCTCTGTCTCTTTGGAATGCCTCCATGTTCTTTCAAGATGTTCATAACTCGGGCATCCATTCTTCCTTCCACTTCCTTCATCCCCGCTTCAATTGTTTTTCTCTTTTCGGCCATAGATATAGCAGTGTTGGAGTGGCGAGTCACGAGGAGTTTGCTAATAATGTCACCGTGACAAGACCTTGTTGGGGGTTTGTGCAATCATCAAGGTCACATCCGTCGATCCTTCCCCCTCAACAAGCTTTCCTTTCTTTTGTTTCAACACTTCCTCACCGACTTTCCCTTCGCAGTGTGCTCCCTCCTTCTCAACTTGAGATCCTCCTGCGCCTTTAGGTATTCCTCTTCCATCGTTTTGGCATCATCAAAGGAGAGAGGAACGCCTGAAACAGACTTGCAAGCGGGAAGTCGAGCTCTGATAGTTGAGTTTTGTCTCGAGTCTGCTGCGGAGTATGCGATCTGAAATCGGATCGAGTAGCGTTGGACTCTGCTGAGATTAGCTTCATTTCAGCCATGAGAAGGCTGAATTTTCTGTCCATATTTGCTTCCAGACGCGAAGATCACTCTTATTTTGCTCACGCAGCACCTTTATCTCGGCAAAGTGAGCTTCATGCATGTGCTCAATGTGTTCTCTCAACTTCGTTTTGCATTAGCATTCTCGCTCTCCATACCCGCAGCTTGTTGAACAATGTCCTGAAGTATCTAACTTGTTCCACACGCATTGTTTCTTCTTTGTTGCCACCATTCCCCGATCCTCACTGTGATGCCTCTCAAGTCGCAGATAAGATTTGCATCTCTGTTGTCCGGTCGCACGTCCATAGAGGCCTGATGCCTCTCCATTCGTTCAATTTCAGCAAATAATGCCTTGAACACTTCGCGAACTTCACCGATTCTTCCGTTGCATCGATGGCCACGCAGCGTCAAAGTCATAGTCACCGAACGATGGTACCGACGAAATGACAGGAGCTGGTCTATGGTAGCGTCGCTGCGTTCTTCTCGACTCTTCATGGAGGTCGGGTACCTCCCAGGGAAAAAGGAAAAGATTCTATAAAGGGTTCATCACCGCCAACCGGGATTTGTTCAATGATGAGCGGTGCGCGGGAAGTTCCTTTTGAGTCGAACCTGCTGCGACTTGGGGAACTGCGCGATGGACTCTGTTTACCGGGGTCTATTGTGAAGTGGACCCGACTTGCCGAGCCTCACTGTCTCAACAACCGTTGGTCTCAAATTGGTTTCTCCAATTGAGTGGATGGTCCTCGGCCTTATCGGGACGCGTCATCGGACGATGATGAGATTTCCATTGGTGGCGCATCATCAAAATTAAAGGTTTGACGAGTAGTCTTGAGATCGAGACTTGCTCGTCTTTGGGAACATCCGCAATGAGTCTTTTGGATCATCACGGGGGGATGACTCGACTTCTTCGTCGCCTTCGATCCCGGAAAAGTTACATCGATTATCTTGGGAATCATGAAGCGCGCTTATCTCCTTCTCGAGATGGATCAATGATAGCAGGAGGGATGTTCTCTACTTGCTTCTTTACCCCGGAAGTCTCTAACTCCCGTGGGCCTTCATTTCCTCCTACAGTCTCAAGCTGCAGTGAGGCCTTGGACCTCCCTTTCGACAAGTGTCACTGTCTTAGGGTCTTCTGTGGTGGCATCCATTGGAGTCTCAACCCCATGGATTGCACTTTCATCGCCCGCAGTGTTAACTCCCGGGGTTGTTCCTTCATGTGCCTCGACGCATCAGCAGCGTCATTAGCCTTCGAGCGATTGACACCTCACCGAGACAGTCTCAATCGCCTAGCTTCGTTGATGGCAACTTGTTGTTCGTTTGGTGGTTGTACTTTCTCCACTTCGCCTCCTTGATTCGTTGTGAAGTCATCTGCAGATTCTCCGACCTTGCTGCGGTGGAGGGAGTTTCCCCTCACCGGGCGGCGCACCAACCGAGTGACTTGGAATGGGGTCACTCGTCTCCAAACTCCCGGCTGTTTCTATTGAGTGTTCAGCCGTTGGGGCGGTGGTAAGACACCTTCAATAGGGGTTGGCTCGACTGGGGTCCCCACTATCCCGGTTTCATCGCCAGTTCCTTTATTGCCTTCTTCCGAGTGAGTGGGGAAGTGGTGGCAAAGAATAACAACAGTGGCGATTTGATGAACCACTCCCATTGGATCAATTTCACCGTGTGTTCGAGGACTCTCCTGGTCCCTCCATCAATCTTTGCTCGTGAAGGATTCTCGATTCGTGCAATGCTTGCTGCATTTGCAACTCTTCTCGTGGGCGGGCAGCAGAGTCCGGGATCCTCATCACTGTCGAGATAAGACATCAAGGAGAGGATGTGTGTGTTATGTGGTGCGCCGAGATATAGGCGGAGATGTTGGCCTTCTCACGTGCCTCGGCTTCCTCCTCTGCTTGTCTTTCCTTCTCCTTGTCCTTGAGGATCTGCAGGATATCTGTGCGATTGTCTTCATCCAATCTTGGGATCACAAAGTGGTTAGTCGAAGGAAGTTTAACGTTCCTCTTCTTCTTCTATGAACTCGGGTCGTTGGAACTGTTCCCTTGATTTACTTAATTTCCATTTCCTCCACTCACGCAGACGATTTTGGATGTCCGGGTAAGGTGGGGATAGGATCATCACATCACTATCGGCTCTATCGCCTTCGTCTTGTGTCTCAAATGCGCGGACTACACTATTTCTTGATTGGCCTCTGTTGATCGCCTTTAGCAGACTTGGTTGTTTCATCAATTACATCTGAGACTCTACTTCTCCAGCAGTCTCCCAGATCTGCTCCCGGTGAGTGGTGACTCGGCCGGTTTCTCAAGCTCGGAGTGCTTGATGATTCTTCTTCGTCTCTAGTTTGTACCAGAGGGATTTCTGTTCGAGAGACGGTTTCTTCGAGTCTTGGGGCGGGGGGCCGGTGCTTTAGTGTTTTTTCTTCGAGGAGCCGGGCCGTCTTGGCTTATCGTTCTCCTCCTTTTGACGATCGGAGAAGGTATTTGAGAGTCCTTCTCGACCGCTACTGGGGCGGAGACACGGCTGCAGGGGCAGGAGCAGTTTGTTTGACTTTCTTTCTTTGAGCGAGTTTGACTTTCTTTCTTTGCGGGAGAGCGGCAGTCTTCTTAGCAGCTGCAGGGGCACTTTCTTCTTTGGTGGGGAGGAAACAACAGTATCTTGGGTCACCGATTCCCCTCACTCGTGTCGCTCTCTTGGCGTAGGCTCTCTTTTGTGCGCCGAGAGAGGTTTGATCTCGAACATCCTCTTGTTAACATGGAACGCCTTTCCATGTCTAAGAGGGACTCCTTTCACCTCCATCATCCTACCAATCACTGGCCATATCCTAGGGATCCTCCAAATGTGCCATCTTCCTTGAAGGATTTGTTCCCTACATTTTGGCATAGTCTGCTTTGTAGACAAACTCGGCCATTTATTTTCCTTTCTTCAATGATCGCACCATTACGATCAACTTTGCTTTTGACAGTTGGTCAAAGCTGCCAAATTTGATGTCAATACATTTGGCAACTATGTCCAACAACTTGTGATAGTCCTCCTTCAGCAGCCTCTTATTTGTTGTGTAAACTATTTTATCAGCATAGTCGGGCTTGGCTATTTCCTTCCAAGCGGCGGATCAAGTTTACATCAACCGTTAATTTCGATGCTCCTTCATTGGTAATGAATGGTGTTCACCAAATCCTTGGCGAGAGATGGTGAACTCCTTTCCGTGAACAGATGACTTTATTCCTTCATCGTGAATCTCAGCGTTCACATAGAATTGTGCGACCTCCTCCACATAGGTCATCGAAAATTCCATCGTCAGAAACGATTTCAGCCCGGTCGTTTGGAGTTTTTCAGCTATTTTCTTTATGAGGGCGTCATTGGACCCCTGTTTGACCATGCCCTCGAAATCCACGGTAGACCCTGTGGATTTGCTTTCCTAACTTGATAAAATCATAAGTTGGTGCCATTTTTCAGATTTTATCAAGAAAACTTCGGGATTGATTTGAAGATAGATAGGTTTTTGAGAGAATTTTTGCTTCTGAGAGAGAGAGAGAGATGAAAAGTTTTGATAGTGTGTGAGAGAAACGGGCGAAAATGGTTTAAGTATGGTTTATGAAAGGACGTGCGGGTGGTTTTTGAAATGTGATCAAAATCAACGGTTTAGATTTTGCACGCCTATTTAGCATTTAATGTCTCGTATTTAATGCGGCAAAGATTTATATCCAATCATAAGCTTGGTGTGCGGCTTTATGTCTCAGTACACATCATCATTATCTTTGACGTCATTCTTAAAAACATTCCCGCTTAGTAAAAACGATTGCGTTTTTGTCACTTTGCTCATAAGTGACTTAGCTTATC
Source organism: Rehmannia glutinosa (assembly GCA_016081115.2). NCBI lineage: Eukaryota > Viridiplantae > Streptophyta > Magnoliopsida > Lamiales > Orobanchaceae > Rehmannia > Rehmannia glutinosa. The sequence goes on along the minus strand of CM071931.1, from coordinate 59,522,798 downwards.
CTTTAGCCGATTTAACTCCTCTTCTCACTTTCTCTTAGTGACTCATTAACAAATGATTTGGTATAGTCTTTTTCCAATACAATCGATGTACTTAGGCGATTTGTGAGTTCACTCTTTTCCCCTTTTTTTTTTTGTGTTCCATTTCTTTTCTTTGAGTCTTCTCAATGTTAACTCACTCAATTAACCCCAACTCATGCTTGAGTTCTTCAAATCTTGACTCACATAACGGTTTGTGAAGATGTCGGTAATTGTTTATCGGTTGAGATATATTCCACGATGATGTCCTTCTTTTCAACATGATCTCTTATGAAGTGATATCGACATCGATATGCTTTGTTCTTGAGTGCAACACAGATTTTGAGTGATTGCAATTGCATTTGTGTTATCACACATGATTGGAATCTCTTTTTCTTCAACTTCATAGTCTCTCACCGTCTCATCCATAGGACTTGGGCTGTGACTTCCCGCAGCTATGTATTCTCGCTTCACCAGAGGTGGCAATTGAATTTTGCTTCTTGCTAAACCAGAAATCACTGTTTCCTAGCATTTGACATGTGCCTGAGGTGCTCTTCCTCGACTCTCGCATCCAAAGATAGTCGTAGTCTCGAATAGCCAATTAGCTTGAATCCACCTTCCTTTGGATACCATAAGCCAACTTCTTGGCTTCCTTTCAAGTATCTCGAGATTCTCTTTGATTTCTTTGTCATATGGCTCTCTTTTTGAGCAGATTGAAATCTTGCACATACACCTACAACAAAGGTGATGTCCGCCTGCTTCTTTGTAAGATAGAGCAATGATCCAATAAGTGCTTTGTATCTTGTTTGATCTACAGGCTTGCCATCTGCATCCATGTCCATTTTGATGATGTATTCATTGGTATTTTCACGAAAGACTTCTCCTCCATACCAAATTTCTTCATTAAGTCTCTCGGTGTATTTTGTTTGACTTATAAATGTTCCATCCTTCAGCTTGTTTCACTTGGAGACCAAGGAAGAATGTCGCTCTCCCATCATGCTCATTTCAAATTTACTTTGCATGAGGTTTGAAAATTTTTCACACACTCTTTGTTTGTGGATCCAAAAATGATGTCATCCACATATATTTGAACAAGCAAGATACTCTCTTTGTCTTGAATTAAGAAAAATGTTCTATCTACTTTTCCCTTTGTGAATCCATTTTCGATTAGGAATTGTGACAAGGTATCATACCATGCTCACGGTGCTGTTTCAATCCATACAAAGCTTTCTTGAGTTTGTATACCTTATCTCCAAGAGTCTTCTCGCTCAAATCCTGGAGGTTTTCAACATACACTTCTTCTTCCAATAAACCATTTAGGAATGCACTTTTTACATCCATTTGATATACAATGAAATTCTTGTGAGCTGCATAGGCAAGAAACATCCTTATAGCTTCCAATCTTGCTACATGAGCAAATGTTTCATCAAAATCTATTCCTTCTTCTTGGCAATATCCTTTGGCTACTAGTCTTGCCTTGTTTCTTACCACAGAACCTTCCTCGTTCATTTTGTTTCTAAACACCCATTTAGTACCAATAACATTTTGATGTGTGGGTCTTTGAACTAATTCCCATACTTTATTTATTTCAAACTGATTCAGCTCTTCTTGCATAGCTTGAATCTAATGTGTGTCGTCCAATGCTTGTAACACATCTTTGGGCTCTATTTGCGAGATAAAGCAAGTGAACATGGCTTCTTGTTGGGTTACGATCTTGTTTTGACACCTTCTCTTATATCTCCAATGACAAGTTCGTGGATGGTCTCTCGGCCATCTTACATCGGGTTGGAGTAAGTTAGTTGGATTGATCGTCTTGCACTGTGTGTTCTTTGTGTTCACTCTCTTGTAATCACTTAGCCGCAAATTTTCCAAATTGTTTTTGAGATTCACTATCTCATCTTCTTCTCGAGTTTATAATTCCACTTGACTTTCAAAGATAGGGACTCTTTTGTATGGTTGGATGATTCACTTGTCACCGACTCTTCAATGTCTTCTCCATTTACATTTGGCTCATCGAATACCACATGAATGGATTCTTCTCGCAACCATAGTCCTTTTGTTGAGTACTCTGTAGGCTTTGCTTTCAAATTGCGTATCCCAAGAAGATACCTTCATCGACTTTAGCATCGAAAGCCTTTAGATTGTCCTTGCCATTGTTGTGGATGAAGCATTTGCATCCAAATATTCTAAAATATGCAACATTTGGTTTTCTTCCGTCCAAATCTCATAGGAGTCTTTGTCACCGTCTGCTTTTATCATACATCTGTTTTGAGTGTAGCAAGTTGTGTTGATTGCTTGACCCAAAATCTTTTTGGTAATCTGTTTCACTAACATGGTCCTTCTTTGCTTTTTGAGAGTTCTTTCCTTCTTTCTACAACTCCATTCTATTGTGGAGTCCTTGTGCCGATAGTTCATGACCAATACCATTTTCAATACAATCTTGAGTTATTATTCCATTGACAAACTCGGTTCCTCTGTCTAATCTTATTTTGATAATGGTTTGGCTCTTCTCATTTTGAATCCTCTTCATCGATTGTGGTAGTTTTACGTAGAGTTTCTTTCTTCTTGCACATGAATATTGTCCATGTATATCTTGAGTAGTCATCTACTACCACCAAGGTGTATTTCTTTCCACTTATGTTGGTTGGTTCCACTGGGCCAAATAGATCCATATGTAGCGGATGCAATACTCTTGTTGAAGATGGACATGTCTTTTCTTTGAATGAAGATTTGATTTGTTTTCCTTTCTGACATGCATCACATATACTCTCCTTCTTGTATACTAAGTCTGGAAGTCCTTCCACAAGATTACTTCGTGCAAGCTTGTTAATCATTTTGAAGTTTAGGTGACTCAGCTTTTTGTGCCACGACCAACTTGATTCAATTGTGCTCTTTGCTAATAGACAAGTCTTTGTGTGTAGCGGTTGACCAATCTACTACATACATGTTCTTTTGTCGCATCCTTGCAACACAACTTCATTCGTTTGAAGATCCTTGATTTGGCATATACCCATGTTAAATCCAACATTATAACCCTTGTCACGAGTTGGTGATGCTTAACAAGTTGAAGTTGAGTCCTTCAACATATGCAACATCTGAGATTTCTAATCCGTTTCTTTTGATAGATCCAATGCCTCTTATTTCACCTGGAGCTTCATTTCCACCAAATATGACTTTTGCTCCTTTAACTTCCTTGAATTTTGACAGATTTTTCTTGTTTCTGTCATATGTCCGGAATGACCGCTATCCATGTACCAGGTTCCTTGGCACTCACTGTTCCTTGAACCCGCAATCAAGGAAATTAAGTTTTAGGTACCCATATTTGTCTCAGGTCCCGAGGGGTTAGAGTTGTAAGATGATCCAACCAACTTATAGCCAAATGATTTGACTCTAAGGGGTTGCCATCTATCGATGCCATAATCATAATTAATCTTGGCAAATTGCTTGGGGATTTTAGGTTCATACAATTTGTCTCTTTTGTCTCGTATGCTGTGTATATGTTTTAGCAATCGCCTTCTTTTGGGTAATTGTGGTGTCTCGAGTGTAGTGCCTAGGTGCATATGTGTCTTTGATGAAAGCTCTTATACTTTTGGAATGGCCTTTCTTTGAATTCTAGGCCTTTGCCATTTGGGCTTATATTCCATAAGTCTATCTTTGATAGTTTTCATTATTCCAATCGGCTTGGCTTGGATATTTTCTACCATTCCCATCATATGTATTTCTTTTATAGATTTTCCTGGGTTTTTGGTAGCTCTGTTTCTTCTTTACTGAGTATTTTCTGTTTGGAGTTTCTTGAGGAACTCGGTGAATCTCTTCTCGCTTGTCCTTTCAAATACACTCAACTCGGTCATTTTCCTTTTCCTTTATAACCAAGGTCGGTTTGCTTGTAATTGTGCTTTGGAGTGAATGTGTGTGTAACATTTAGAGTTTTGGATTTTTTAGACTCTTCATTGCTTGAAGATCCTTTTTCCAAAATCACTTTTGGAGTTTGACATAGCACAGAGGAATTAAATCCTAAGCCTGTCTTGTCTCCACATTCTCTTTGACTCATAATAAGATCATCCAATGATTTAGATGCCTTAGTGAATGAGGCAATAACATTTTTGAGGTCATTCTCCCTCTTCTCTATGGCAGCAATTTCTGCTATTAACTTATCATTTTTGACTTAGAGTACTCAGCTCCTTAGTCAGCTTTGAGTTTTGGCTCTTGGGTAGGCTGTTTTCCTCATTTAATAGTGTGTGTGAGGATTTAATGTGTTCAAAATCTTTCATCATTTTGCCTAATGAATCATAAAGATCAGTGGGTGATGAAGTGTGTGTGTCACGATCACTATCACTAGAGTCCGAGTTTGATGAGTTAGAGTGTACCTCATCTTCTTGGTCGAGTTGATCCTGTTCCTTGGCCATTAAACAGTTAGGGCTTCTTCTTCGTAGTCACTTGAGTAGTCAACTTCATCTTTCTAAATCATTGTCTCTCTTGACTTGGCTTTGTTTAGTGATCTCTGTAGCCAACATTGCCTTTTTCTTTTCTTGTCTTCTTTCTCTCTCAAGACCTTTCTTTCTTCTTTCTTGTATTTGTTGACTACGAGGATATGGGCAATCAATGGCATAGTGACCTGGTTGTCTACATTCCAAAGATAGATATTCAACCTTTTGATCGACTCTTTCCATTCTTGGATTGTCGATCCTTTGATATTCAGACTTTCGATGATCATTCTCTTGATTGGCCTATCTTCCCTTGATTTGGAGGGAGCCGAGTGTCTTCCGAAGATTCACCCTTTCCTCTCTTGTAGTTCTTATTGAAGAACTTGTTGAACCTTTTAACCATCGGGGCTATTTCTTCGGATCAATGACTTCTTTGACCTCGGCTCTCTTCCCATCTTTAACAATTAGAGCAATTGTTTTGGGTACAAAATTGTCTCTTCCTAGTCTTTTCTTCTCACTCAAACTCGTAGGCTTTGAGATATGAGAATAATTCATGATTGGATGTCTTTGATAGGTCCATGGAATGTCTCGGTGCCATGACCTTCATTTCCCATTCACCGAAGACTTTTTAGGATCTTCATACACATTTTCTTCGTGTATATTCCTTTCCAAGTGCGATAGCTCATTGGTGATTTACGTGAACCGAGCATCCAGTTGATCCAGGTTTTCTCCTGAGATCATTTTGAAATTTTCAAATTTTTGTACACAACTTCGATAATTTATTTTCTTTGATTTGCTCTCGAGCCTTCACAAATCAATGTTAGCTTGTCTCGATTTCTTTAGCCGTTTTGCATGATTTGACTTTATTGAACATGGCTTTGTCGAAGGTTTTGTAAAGGATGTCCTTGGCTACATTGTCCAGGTTGTATCTTTTTCTGTCATCATTTGTCCATTCGGTTCTTGGTTTTCAACCATGACCGTCCGGGAGCAACATCCTTTTCTCCTTCACCGCACTCTTCTTACGATTGTGTTCACCTTTAAGATTTGCGGTGGCCCATCCTCTATCACTATCCACATCTCATCATGTAATGCTTTGATAGATGAGCACTCGCATACGAATTTTCCAATCATCAAATTCTTCAATAGTGAACATAGGGATGCGTGTCAAATTTGCTTCCATGATAATAACTTTTAATGATAAAAGGAGTTTTGAAAGTTTAAGTACTAAAGCGGACTTTGAAAGGTTTTGGAGATCTAGTTCAAGAACCGGTGCGGAAGGCTCAATGAACCAACCGCTCGATACCACTTGTAGGTCCCAAGGGGTGTAAGTGTAAGGTTTAGAAGGGGGGTTGAATAAACCTTACCAAATTTTCGATTTAGTCCTTTTAAATATTCGAGTTGATACTACACAAAGTGTCCTTGGTGGGCAAATGATTTAGATAATCGAGAGTTAGTCTCTCAACGGACTCAACCGAGCCGTTGATGGAATAACTCAATTGTTAAATCTAAATTAACTCAACTGTGGTTTGTTTTCATTGGAAGACTTAACACCCTTAAGTTTGATTAAGCAAGGATTTAGTGCTTGGTTTAGTACTTAGAAATTATCAAGTGGATAGCAAATTTATCGTGATTTAAACAATTAAGATGCGGGAATTAAAATGTGAAATGTAAATGACACAATAAAATTTTTATAGAGGTTCGAAGATGGGGTAATTCTTCTACTCCTCTCTTCTCCAACTCCCGGAGGAATCCACTAGGTATTGATCGAGATACAAAGTGGTAGCAGTCCGGATACAAGTCTTGATCACACAAATGACTTGATCCTTTGGGACTCGATCGAGACGCCTTGATCACTCACCGGCTTCTCGTACAACTCGCTTCTTCACAGGCAGGCTGCTTTGCTTTGCTACTCTGACTCACTTGCTCAAGCTCTTTTGGATTTGATCACGAAGCCCTCCAAAAGCTCAAGACTTGGTTCGACCACTGAACCTTCCTACAATCCTTCGTGGAGTGTAGACCCCTTAATTTTTCAAGATTTTTTCCTCTTCAACCGATTGAAGTTATCTTTCCTTCACAGTGAGTGTTGGATTGATGTTCTTCGTAGTGTAGGCTTGAGGATTGAGAATATTTTAGATTTTCTAATAATTGCTTGAACATTTTTGGTTCTCGTCCGTTCTTAGTTCCTTGATCACTCTTTCTCAAATAAACTCCTCGGCCTTTTATATTGATCTTTCAAAAATTTGCCCGTTGAAGAGATATAGCTTATTTTTGAAAGTCACTTGCGACGTTGGCTTGTCTTGTTGCGATCCTTGGAATTGCCATTTCCTCGTATGAATTGTTCTCCGACTTTTCGAGTTCGACACGTGTAGTGCTTCCCATTGGTTAATTCCTTTTGCACGCTTCGGGACTGAGCACTTCGAGAAAGGTAGTATGGAGATATTACTTGTTTAAGTAATTCTCTTGATTTACGTACAACGGATCTTTTTCGATTATCTCGACTTGATCGCATTTCTTTGCTTTCCCCGAGGTGACTTAGAGTCGACTTCCAATCATTGGATGACTCTTCTGTCACTTCAACTTGAGACTTGGCTCTTCTTGAGTTGACTTGATGATACTCTACTCACCGCATCTCGGATGCTTCTTCAAGAGAGTTCCCGTCTACTCTTCTTTGCCATACTCACTTGTCTCGCGGTGAGTCTTCCTTCTAGTTCTCCGGTTGTCTTCTTGCATGTTTGGGCGTAGGACTTAACTCAAATTTGATCACCCTATTTATTACAATGCATTTTACAACAAGAATGGGGTGCCAACTTCCTATTCTAAGTTTTACATGGCATTCATCAAAATCTAAACAATAAATTTCCTAACAAGTCTCAAAGTCTCGCGTACAATTAAGTACAATAGTCTCAACGTCTCGCATCATATTTATCATGAACATGCAACTAACAATTAAACATGGCATTTAAAGTAAACAAAAGCAGTAAACCCAACCTCAAATAAAATGCAGAAATATCGAATGCGTGTTCTCTTGAAAATCTAGACCTCGTAAGAAAAACCTACTACAAATAAATAAAATAAATATAACTTAAATAATATTTTAGGAAATTCTTGACCTAAAAATTATAATAAATATAATAAATAAAGAAAAAGTAGGCTTATAATATGATTGAACCGAAATAGTTATCGATCAGAAACTAAATTGTAAAGTCAAAAGGTGATTTTGGGGGTTTAAGAATGTTTTAGGGGTGAAACTGAAATTTCTTAAAAGTAAGGGATTGAAACCTTTATTTGGTCTAAAAACATCTCAGCCCCCTTTCTTCCCCATTAACTCTCACACCTCACGTCTCTCTCTCAAAAACCAAGCTTCTCCATCAAATTGAGATTTTCACAAATTCATCTTCAACAATCTCATTCTCAGCCTCTCACTCTGTTCTTTCTTTCTTTTTCTTTTTTCTCTGAAACTTCATCTCTCTCTCTCTCTCTCTCTCTCTCTCTCTCTCTCTCTCTCTCTCTCTCTCTCTCTCTCTCTCTCTCTCTAGTTCGGGTCTTTCCGATGGGTTTCGAAATTTTCTGCGTTTTTTTGATTGGGTTCTATTTGTTTTTTTTTTAATTTTTTTCCGATGGGTTCTCGTTCCATATATGTTGGTGATTGAATTTTTGTTTGGAGGTTGAAAGTAAAAGAAAATGGCTTGCTTAACTTCCTGTAGAACTTGAAAACACATAGATGATGAAAAAAAAGAGATGATGATGTTGAGAGAGTAGTTCAGTTGAAAGAAGGGGAAAAATGTGTGATACAGTAATGACTTTAAAGTATCAGGATGTTAAGGTTATTTAGGAATTTAGATAATTGTAGAGAACGTGGTTTCTTGAGGTATCAGTTTTGAGGGAGTAGTGGGCTTGATATATCAGAGTGTTATGGGGTTATCTAGGAGTTAGAATTTTGGAGAATATGGGTCCCTAGATTATCTGATAAGCCATTATCAGTTAACAAAAAGATTTGGTTTTATCAGTATTTATCTATTAAGATAAAGATAAGTATGTTTAAAATTTCTACATTTAAATCAAAGATTTTTCTTCAAATTTCCATTTTCTAGAAGTTGGACATGGGCTTTTAAAAAGAATAATAGTAATAAGTTTATAAATGGGCCTGTCAATATTATTAAAACTGGACTTGATAATAATCAAGACTGAAAATATTATACTGGGCCGAAATTAAAAATCGTAAAGGTCTAAAATACTAAAATCCAAATTTGGTAAAAGTTGGGGTATTACATCCTACTCACCTCAAACAAAAAATTTCATTCTCGAAATTTTGGTTACGTACCTTGATCAAAGAAGATGGGGTACTTGAATTTGATTTCCTCTTCTTGTTCCCATGTTGCCTCATTTTTCCCGTGTCTACTCTATTGTACTTTAATAAAAACCATATATCTGTTTCTAAGCCTGCACACTTTACGATCCAAAATAGCTATAGGCATCTCTTCGTATGATAGATTCTTACCTATATGTAGGTCCTTGTAGTTAACAATATGATCAGAGTCAAACATATATTTCCTTAGCATTGATACGTGAAACACATTATGTTCCCCCGACAAGTCTGGTGGCAAAGCCAAATGGTACGCCAAGTCTCCAACTCTTTCTAGTATCTCAAATGGTCCAATATAACGAGGCTGTAGTTTTCCCTTTTTACCAAATCTTATAATTCCCTTCATCGGAGCTGCTTTCCAAAACACACTTTTACCAACTTCGAACTGTATGTCCTTTATGCGCTTATCCACATAGGATTTTTGTCTATCTAGAGCAACCTTTATTCTATCTCAGATCTCTAAAATCTTTTTCACTGTTTGTTCAATCAACTCTGGTCCCAAAAAATCTTCCTTTCTCCAACTTCACTCCAATATAAAGGGGACCTACACTTTCTCCCGTATAATGCTTCATAACGAGCCATCTTAATGATTGCTTGGTAACTATTATTGTACGCGAATTCAACCTGTGGCAACATTGTTTCCCAACTTTCTCTTGTATCAGGTACACATGCTCTCAACAAGTCCTCTAACGTCTTAATAGTTCTCTCGGACTGCCCATCGGTCTGCGGATGATAGGTTGTACTAAATTTCAGTTTCGTTCCCAATGCATCTTGCAGACTCCTCCAAAACTTCTATATAAACCGCGGATCTCTGTCCGATACAATAGTACTGGCACCCCGTGTAGTCTCACGATTTCCTTAATGTAGATTTTGGCATATTCATCCATACTAAAAGTCATTCTTACTGGCAGAAAATGTATTGACTTGGTCAATGGATCCACTATCACCCATACTGCGTTATTCTTTCTCAAGGCTTGTGGTAGTCCGACCACAAAATCCATAGTTTTGTGTTCCCACTTCCAGTCCGGGGTTTCCAATGGCTTAAGCAAACCTGACGGTCATTGGTGCTCTACTTTAACTTGCTGGCAAACCAAAAACTTCTCTACAAAATCCCCAATATCTCTTTTCATACTCCACCAGAAAAACCTCCTCAAGTCGTGATACATCTTCGTACCTCCCGGATGAGTTGTGTAGGGAGTATTATGTGCCTCCTCCAGAATTTCCTTCTGAAGAGCCTCATTCTTAGGGACACAAATCCTTCCTTCATATGTCAGAACATCATCACCGGTTACCTTGAATCCCTCGATGACTCCAGCTTGTACATGTTCCCTCATCTTGCACAAAAACTTATCGTAGGGTTGAGCCTCCTTAATCTTATCTCTTAAGGTGGGTTGCACAATTTTCGGAATTCATTATCAATTCCTGCCATGTTCAAATTTTCTCTCTCTAGCATTTCTTCCCATCGATCTCGATCCATCAGCCATGGCAGAATTGCATCCAAACCTTAAATTCTTTTCTTTGTCCCATTGCTTAGATTCCTTTCACATGTTTTTCTATGGAATTCGATGTTAATCCTCATTTTTTCAGCAGTCTGGTTACCTAGGGATTTCCTTGTTCGAAGTGGCGACTGATCTTCAGAGAATTTTTTCTGATTAATCTCAAGGATGGATATAGCACATATTATCGAACCTGCATCCGTTCCTCCTCCTTTCATGGACTTGGAACAATTTCCACCAATCAAATGCCCTAATTCAAATCTCTCGCATGACTCACCTCCAAAAAGTCACTCCGCTCTAACTTTGCCACTTTCACGGCCTATTCCGCCACCACCACCTGCACAACATGCTAAATCATTTTCTGAAGTTTTGGCAAATGCGCAATCTGCAACTTCCCCAACACAGAGTCTGAACCCTAACCTAGCACCTTTTGGAAATGTTGTCCAAACGGATGGTAAGGTAATTCTAACCTTCTCTACTGCTGAAACTCGGTCTGTAATTGCTAAATGGGATTTGTCACTGGTTTGGAAGTTTTTTCAAGGTGTCCCCAATGTTTTGGTTATTCAAAAATTCATTTCTAATTTGAAACTTAAAGGAGATATTAAAATTTACATTCTTAACACGAGGCATGTGTGTTAGTTCTTGTTCTCTTCAAGAAGATTTTTCAAAACTGTGGATGTCACCTGTGTGGTTTGTTAATGGAAGTCCTATGTGTATGTTTAAATAAAGTCCTCGTTTCTCTGTGCGTAATGATTCTCCTATTGTCCCAGTATGGGTCAAACTCCCTGGTCTCCTTGTGTATTTGTATGACACTCGGGCTCTCATGTCAATTGCTAAGCTTCTAGGTCATCCTATTCAACTCGATAAAGCCACAACATTACAAACTAGGCTCTCTTGTGCTTGTGTTTGTATTGGTATTGATTCTACTAAGCCTATGAAGGAGGTTATTTTCTTACAAATTGATTCTGAAGTCCGTGCCTGAAAAGTTATCTATGAATCTTCTCCTAAGTATTATACTGGATGTCAGCACTTAGGGCACCTGTTAGAGCAATGTTATGTGGTTGGTAACGCACCAAGGCCACAAAAATCTATCTTTGATATTTCTCCCCAGCCTACTGAGGGAGAAGTTGAGCCTGTTATTTCAACATATCAACACAATCCTCTTGCACAAGATAATGCTCAAGTTTTGGATAACCTTGTGGGGGATACCACTTCATTGGCTGCTGCTAATGAACATTGTCCTACACATACTCTAAGTCCAGATCCTCCACATCTTCCTCCTGATACTGAAAAAGAAGTCCTCCTTCACAAAATTTCTGACTCTCATAATACTATTCCTCCTAGGGACTCTTCTGGTCCTTCTCCCCTCTTAACTAACTCCTACTCTCCATTGGCACAAGAACAACTGGATAATGAAACTGTTCCATTTGTTCCTGCTTTAAACTTTGAGGAACCTTCTTCCTCATCCTCTCCCCCTTTTAATCATAACCATGTGTTCCATGTTCCTAACAAGGAAGAAGCAAAAGCTCTTACTCTTTTGGCCCTTCATAGAAAAGCTAAATATATTTCTCCTGTCAATAAAAAAGTTCTTGAGAAGCCTTTGAGGCCAAGTAGAGGTAACAACAGAAAACATAAATGAATATGAACATTCTTGTTTGGAATGCCAGGGGGATTAGTAATGCCCCTACTTTTAATCATGCTCATTATTTGTGTCAGTCTAAACATGTTCAGATTTTTGTTGTTCTTGAACCCATGATTGAGCCTAATTTTCCTATTTTTTTTTAGGAAATTAGGTTTCACTCAGGATTTTTCTAATTGCTCTAATGAAATATGGGTTTTTGGGAGTCATGGTTATCATATTTCTGTTGATCATGATCATGATCAATTACTGCAAATTCAAATTTCTTCTTCACTCTTCCTAAACCCATCTATGTTGCCTTTGTTTATGCGAAATGCAATATAAGGGATAGGAGACCTCTTTGGGATACTCTGAGAGCTATTTATGTGAATCTTGATAATTGTCCTTGGGTTGTAGGGGTGATTTTAATTGCTTTACTCGTGAAAGTGAAAGATCTGGTAGTGATACTAACAGAACATTAGATATGGAGGAGTTTAGCCAGGTTATTTCCGACTGTAGTTTTATTGATCCTGGATGGGTTGGTCAATCTTGCCATACTTGGGTCAGAAACCAATTATAGGAGAGGCTTGATAGGTTTCTTCTTTCTTCTAATTGGCACAGTACTTTCCCTAGATCCACTGTGGAGCATCTTGCTAGAGTTTGGTCTGATCATGCCCCCATCCTGCTTCATGCTTCTCTGAATGCCACTAAACATATCTCATCTTTCAGATATTTGAAAATGTAGCATAATCATCCCTATTTCCTTGATACTATTAAATCTATCTGGGAGGTTCCTACTGGTGTTTATGGGATGCTTAACCTCCAGTATAAGTTGCTTAGAGTTAAGCAAAAGCTTAAATGGTGGGATAAGCATGTTTTTGGGGATATTTTCATAATCTCCAACAGGCTGAGATGAAAGTGGAACTTGCTGAGAAACCTTTTGACTCTACCCACTCTTTCAATCATAGAGCTGAGCTTCATAAAGCCATTGCTGACCTCACTTTTGCCACTAAGATAGAGGAAGACTATTGGCATCAAAAATCCTCTTGTAAATGGATGGTTGAAGGGGGAGAAATACCAAATATTTTCATAATCTGGTTAAAATGAAGAGAAGTCAGACTAGGATTCATAGTATTCATGATGCTTCTACTACTTTCACTGATGATAATTCTCTTCATAAGTCTGATGTTGCTTATTTCTCCAAATATATGTCTAATGATGTGAATTGTCTGCCTTTTGATAGTGGTTTTAATATTTCCTCCCTCCCTGATTTTGTCAATAAAGATCATCTTTGCCAACATCCTTCACTTGTTGAAGTTAGGCAAGATGTTTTCTCCATTGACATACATAGTGTGGTGGCCCTGATGGTTCCACTGCTCACTTCTTCCAACATTGTTGGGATATTGTCTCAACTGATGTTCTGGAAGCTGTTAATGATTTTTTTGATGGTCATCCTTTTCCTAATTCTTTCACCCCCACCACTATTATTTTCATACCTAAGGTTACTCAGCCTCAATTGTGGAGTGACTACAGGCCTATCAGTTTGTGTAATGTCACTAACAAAATCATCACCAAAATTCTCAATTCTAGGCATGCTACTATCTTACCTTATCTCATCTCCCCCTCTTAGAGTGGTTTCATTAAAAGAAGGCTTATCAGTGACAATATTCTTTTAGCCCAGGAACTCATCCACTCTCTTAACTCTACAGGAAAAACTCTTAATGTGGCCTTGAAGCTTGACATGGCCAAGGCTTATGATAGGGTTCAATGGCCTTTCTTACTTCATATGCTTGAGAAAATGAAGTTCCCTGCTAGATGGATCTCCCTTATTCAGCATTGTGTTAATAATTTTTGGTTTTCTGTTTTGGCTAATGGATCTTCCTCTGGTTACTTTAAATCTGAAAGGGGGCTTAGGCAAGGGGATCCTTTATCCCCTCCCTCTTTATCCTGGCTGATGAATATCTCTCAAGGGGCTTAGATCATCTCTTCAGAATGAATCCTTCTATGTTCTTCAATTCTCATGGTGGCATTCATATATCTCATTTGGCTTATGCTGATGATCTTCTCATTTTCTCCAATAATAAAGGTGATTCTCTACAGAAAATCATTCAATTTTTGAATCATTATGAGGCTATGTCTGGCCAATCCTTAAGTGTGCCCAAAAGTTCTGCATTATGGGTCCTGATGTGAATCCTCAAAGCTTAGCCCAGGTTATTTCCATGACTGGTTTTAAAACTGAATCCCTTCCTTTCACATACTTAGGTGCTCCTATTTACAAAGGGCACAAGAAAGGTGAGAAGTTTACTGATCTTATCACCAGAATGCATAAAAGATTCAAGGTTGTATGGGGGTAGACTTGCCCTTATAAAAAGTACCTTAAGCTCTATGTTCCTTCACTTGATCCAGGTGATTAAACCCCCTAACTACATCATCCATAAACTTGAGAAAATAATGACTAGGTTTTTTTGGGGCTCCTCTGAATCCCAAAAAAATTTCCATTGGATTGCTTGGGATACTATATGTTCCCCTATTGCTGAGGGTGGCCTTGGCCTTAGGAAAATCTCTGACTCCATTAAAGCTTTTTCTTTTAAGCTATGGTGGAGATTTAAAAATAAAACTTCTCTTTGGGCTACTTTCATGCACTCTAAATATGTGGGGGGTTGTGTTGTTGTTAAGGTCCATGTTCATCTCACTGACAATCCTATTTGGAAGAGACTTTGTAAAATTAGAACTCAGGCTAATAACATCATTTTTTGGAACTTGGGCAATGGTTGTGTCAGCTTCTGGTATGATAAATAGTTTAATAATCAAACTCTTGTTCAGTCTGTTTCTTGTGATATTTCTGGTCTTGAGAATGTGGCTGCTAAATTTTTTTGGTCAAATCAGCAATAGGATTTTGAAAGACTTAATAACATTGTTGGTCACCAATGGGCTGCCCAAATCAGTCAAAATCCCCATTTCTCAATTTGATTCTGCTAGGTGGATGCCTACAGAGAATGGTGGATTTTCTTTAACATCTGCATGGCAGCTTATCAAGGGCCCTCTTCCCACTAACCCCATTTTCAGCTCATTTTGGTCTCCTTTTCTTACACCATCTATGTCCATATTCATGTGGAGATTAATTAAGAACAGGCTACCTGTTGATCAGAAGCTGCAAGATAGAGGTTTCTCCCTAGCATCCAAATGTTGGTGTTGTTCCTCCCCTCTGAATCCTCCAGGCAACTCTGCTATTACTTTCTCTCCTGAAACCCTGAGTCATCTATTTTTATACAACACACACTCCCACAAGGTTTGGATGCACTATGCTAATATGTTTCACTATACTCTGCCTAACTTTGATAATATAACATACTTCATTACCTCCTGGAAACATCTCACACCTTTTGCACACACTGCACATATTTCTTTTATTATCCCTTGTGTTGCTTTATGATTTATTTGGTTAGAAAGAAACAAAAACAAACATGAAAATAAGGGTTTTTCTGCTCATAGAATTATTGGGAGGGTGGAGAATCATTTATACCTTCTCAAGTCCTGTCAGCTGTTTCAAAAATCTACCTGGAAAGGATATTGGGATGTGGCTGCTACTTATGGCATTTTCTTCAGACTTACTGTTATCCAAAAATGCATACATATGTTGTGGAAAAAACTGGCTTTTGGACATTAAAAACTGAATATTGATGGTGCTAAGAAATAATGCAGTGGGGGGTGGGATAGGTGGTGTTCTGAGGGATTGGCATGGCAATATAGTCTGGGCTTTTCCTGATTACATCCATGATTGTCGTGATAGTCTCTATGCAGAAATTCAGCTCTATATAAAGTTGTACAACTGCTGGAAAATGCTTCAGTACATACTCTATGGATTGAGATAGATTCCATGGTATTGTATATACTTATCTTTGCTCAACAAAAAGGGAAATGTTCCTACCAACACTTGCTTCATGGGATAAGAAAAAAGCTATCAAGAATTGAAATGAAGATATCTCACATATTTAGAGAAGGTAATCAAGTAGCAGGCAAGCTTGCCAACTTGGGGTTTGCTGCTCAATCCTTTCTGTACTACACTGAAGATTCCATTTCTAGCCAAATTAGCGGATTTGCCCGTATTGATCAACTAGAAGTTCCTGCTTTTAGAATCAGAAATTGTAAATAATAGATAGTTGTATAAGTTCTTTGTATTCATTTGTTTCTTTGTATTCATTTGTTTCAGTTTTACCAATGTAATAGCATTGTCAATCCTGTAAAACATTTGTTCTAATATAGAAGGTTGAGGTACCTACCAAAACCTCCACCCTAAGAGGTGTTTACACAAAAACAAAAGGTGGGTTGCACCACCAATGATGCCAAAATGGCTTCCGTACCATTTGGTGGCTCAATAACTTCAATCTCCAATTTGGTAAACTCTCTTGCCAACTGGTCTTGCTCTGTGAGCATACAAGCCAAATCCCCTCTGTTCCTACGACACAAGGCATCGGCTACTATGTTAGCTTTGCCCCAATGGTGTTGAATGGTGCAGTCATAGTCTTTCACCAGTTCTAACTATCTCATCTGTCCTCATATTCAGCTCCTTTTGGGTGAAAAGATATTTTAGGCTTTTGTGATCCGTGAATATTTCACACTTCCCTAGATATAGGTAGTGTCGCCATATCTTTAATGCGTGCACCACGGCAGCCAACTCCAGGTCTTGTGTGGGGTAATTTAACTCGTGTGCCTTTAGTTGTCTCGAAGCGTAAGCCACAACTTCGCCGAGTTGCATCAAAATACAACCCAAACCTTGCTTCGATGCGTCACTATAGATGACAAATCCCTCTGTATGATTAGGAATTGTCAATACAAGGGCATAAGCTAATCTACCTTTTAACTCTTGAAAACTCCTTGCATTTCTAGTCCACTCGAATTTCTCTCCTTTCCTCGTTAACCGAGTCATAGGCATGGCTATCCTCGATGAACCTTCTGTAATAGCCAGCTAGAACTAGAAAACTTCGTACCTCACTTGCATTCTTAGGTACATTCCAACCGTTCTTCGACCTTACCAGGGTCAACTTTGATTCCTTGTGATATGACCATGTGTCCGAGAAACACGACTCGGTCCGACCAGAATTCACACTTCTTAAACTTCACGTATAACTTCTCCTTGCGAAGTGTCTCCAATACAATCATTAAATGGTCCTTGTGTTGCACAGTATCCCTCGAATATATCAACATGTCATCTATGAAGACTATGACAAACTGATCTAGGTAAGGGTGAAACACTCTTTTCATCAAGTCCTTAAAGACTGATGTTGCATTAGACAAACCAAATGGCATCACTACAATCTCATAGTGCCCGTAGCGGGTTCTAAATGCCATTTTTGGAATATCACACTCCATTATCTTCAGTTGATGATATCCAGATCTCAAATCAATCTTGGAGAACACTCTAGCGCCACGAAGTTGATTGAATAAATCTTTGATCCTGCAACGGATACTTATTCTTCACTGTAAGTTGATTCAACTCTTTGTAATTGATGCACATTCTAAGTGATCTGTCTTTCTTCTTCACGAATAGGACTGGCGCGCCCCAAGGTGACACACTTGGGTGAATAAATCCAATCTCCAACAGTTCTTGTATTTGAACTTTTAGCTCCTGCAGTTCCTTCGGCGCAATCCGATAGGATGCTCTAGATACTGTGTCGCTTCGGGTACCAAATTGATGGAGAACTCCACTTTTTGGTTTGGTGGTACTCCTAACTCTTGGTGAAAGACATCCATAAATTCTCGAACAGTAGGAATGTCATTTGGTGTCAACTTAGTTGTTGGAGTTCCAACAATATTCACCAAATACCCTTGACAATTTCCGTTTTTCAGCAAGGTCGAAGTATTCAATGTTGATATAACTCTAGGCACAGTCCTAGTTTTTGTCCTATAAAACTTTATTTCTTCTTCTCCGGGCAAATGCAGTGTTACTTCCTTCTTCAGACACTAGATGTCAGCTTGATATCTGCTAAGCCAATCCATAATACTAATGTAACGCCCTAATTTTTAGAAAGTGCAACTACGCATAATAATATCCACAAGATGACTAAAATTTAACGTAAACGAGTCAGCGACCTTTTTTTCCAAAGAATAAAAATGACTAACTTAAATAAATATATTCCATCCTCCATAAACAATTAAAATAAAACTAAAACATTGTACGTTTTATAAATACAAAAAATTAAAGAACTAACATTGTTCTAGGAATTTCTACTACTAACGAAAATTTTGACAATAAACAAACTATCATGATCAATTCACCTGCCATGCCCCACGACGGACTCCTCAACCTAAAATAATAAAATTATTGGAGTGAGTTATCGCCAACTCAGTGCGGAAGCAATTGTTCAAGTCAAATACACATGCATAACAATTAGCATAAATATTCATGGAAAAAGATCATAATCTCACATATGGTTAAGTACAAATAGTCTCAAAGTCTCATGTACAATTAAGTACAAATAATCTCAAAGTCTCGCGTACAATTAAGTATAAATAGTCTCAAAGTCTCGCGCACAATTAAGTACAGATAGTCTCAACGTCTCGCAACATATTTAACATGAACATGCAACTAACAATTAAACATGGCATTTAAAGTAAAAAAAAGCAATAAACTCCACCTCAAATAAAATGCAGAGATATCGAATGCGTGCTCGCTTGAAAATCTAGACCTCGTAAGAAAAACCTCCTACAAATTAATAAATTAAATATAACTTAAATAATGTTTAGGAAATTCTTGACCTAAAAAAATAAATATAATAAATAAAAAAAGTATGCTTATAATATGATTGAATCGAAATAGTTAATGTTTTGGTAAAAAACTCAATTGGAAAGTCAAAAGGTGATTTTGAGGGTTTAAGAATGTTTTGGGGTTCAAACTGAAATTTCTGAAACGTAAGGGATTGAAACCCTTATTTGGTCTTAAAATATTTCAGCCCCCTTTCTACCCCATTAACTCTCACACCTCATGCTTGTCTCTCAAAAACCAAGCTTCTCCATCAAATTGAGATTTTCAAAAATTCATCTTCAACAATCTCACTCTCGATCTCTCACTATCCTCTCTCGGTCTCACTCTGTTCTTTCTTTCTTTCTTTTTTTTCTCTAAAACTCCATGTCTCTCTCTTTCGACTCTCTGTCTCACTTCCTCTCTCGGTCTTGCTCTCTCACTTTCCCTCCCGTACTCTCACTGACGGCAGCGGTTTTGGCTCGGGTTGCGGACTGGGCTCGGGGTTTGAGATTTCGGGTTTGTTTCCCGGGTTTTCGGGCTGTCGGTTTTTGGGTTATTAAATTTAGATTTTCGATCGGCAAATGGGTTTGGGGTGGTTTTCCGGTAAAGGACTGAGGTGGCAGCTGGTTCGGGTCTTTTTTTTGAATTGTTTTTCCGATGGGTTCTCGTTCCATATATGTTGGTGATTGGATTTTTGTTTGGAGGTTGAAAGTAAAAGAAAATGGCTTGCTTAGCTTCCTGTAGAACTTGAAAACACAGAGATGATGAAAAAAAAGAGATGATGATGTTGAAAGAGTAGTTCAGTTGAAAGAAGGGGAACAAATGTGTGATACGGTAATGAGTTTAAAGTATCAGGATGTTAAGGTTATTTAGGAGTTTACATAATTGTGGAGAACGTGGTTTCTTGAGGTATCAGTTTTGCGGGAGTAGTGGGTTTGATATATCAGAGTGTTATTATCCGATAAGCCATTATCAGTTAACAAAAAGATTTGGTTTTATCTGGTATTTATCTATTAAGATAAAGATAAGTATATTTAAAATTTTGAAATTTAAATCAAATATTTTTCTGCAGATTTCTATTTTCTAGAAGTTGGACATGGGCTTTTAAAAAGAATAATAGAAATAAGTTTATAAATGGGCCTATCACTATTAAGAAGACTGGGCTAGATAATAACCAAGACTGGATATATTATACTTGGCCGAAATTAAAAATCTTAAAGGTCTAAAAATACTAAAACACAAATATGGTAAAAATTGGTGTTTTACAATACATACATTGCGAACAAGTTCCAGTATCTTTAACAAAACACGTAATTAGTAATGAGAATACCTTGTTCGTCAAATTATTGAAGGAATTCATCACTTTCAGCATCGATCGTGTTGTTTTCCATTGTAGAATGGCCTGACTTGGGATTCATGAGTTTGGGGAATTTTGTTTTGTGATTCTTAATTTTTTGCAGGCTTTGAATAATGGAGGATTTTTAACGTTGAAAGAGAAGACAACTGATAAATGAATTATTTGTGATTAATCCTCTCCCACGTTTTGTTGATTATGTGAGTAATCAAATCTCTATTTTGTAGAAAATATTTATGGCAGTTTTGGATATGATATATATTGTCTATTTTATCCTTATTACCAGTTTAAGTCATTAATTTTATTTTTTTAGTCATTAAATTTACACCATCAATCAAAAATTTCAGTGGCTTGGATTAATCCCCACCGTCTCATATAGGGAGGGTGTCCCATTTGAACCAAATTATATATACATATATATATATATATATATGATTTGGATCTGGTAAGTCCATATAATTTAGATAAGTACGTGAGACCAAATCTGGAGCATTGACATCTTCTTTTTAACGATGCAAATTTAATTGATTTTTATTGTAATTTATATTTAATTAATGGTTGTTAAGGATAAGTAGGTAATTTTGTTTGAATATCAGTAAAAAACGGGAGTTATTTTTGGTAGTGCCCGTTCATATTCCTATTTTTTTGGGATTTGTTTGAAATCGTATCTCTGACCTTATCCGCTGTGAGAAATATATTGCTTATTGAAGACAAATATGTTGCTTATTGAAGACAAATATGTTGCTTTTTTGGATATGTTTGAAACTGTATCTCTAAAATTCTCTCTTTCCTTTCACAGTCAAACTTGCAATTAATATTGGCGCATTCCGATGTGCAAAATATATTGCTTATTGAGGACAAATATGTTGCTTATTTAGGAAGACAATGTTGCAACAACAAACTATTCCCTTTGATTTGTCTTTTTATGTATATGTAATTTTGTTACTTATTTATGTCAACTATGTTGCTTACCAAAGACAAATATCTTGCTTATTTAGGCAGACAATGTTGCTAAGTAAGTATGCTGCTTTTTTATGTGGATTGTGTTGCTTATTGAAGACAATTATTTTGCTTATTTAAGTAGACAATGTTACTAAGATGGGTGCAAATCTGTTGATTTAAATAGGTCATGTCTTGTATATATATACATATATTATATATTTGTTGCTTTTTTATGTCAACCGTGTTGCTTATTGATGACAAATATGTTGCTTAGACATTGTATATTTGTTGCTTACAAATATTACGTAATTTTGCTATGGTTTTAGATGGTAAGATAACATCTATGTTGTTGTGTGCAATTTCCCTAATTTTATGGGATATGATTGATAAGTTTGGACTAATATACCCCATTTATCAATTTAATTAGGTATTTTTATATATTTTAAGCATATTTATTATTAGTCATTGAAATTTGTTGATTTATGGTCAAGATTTGGTCTTACGTACTTACCTAAGACATTGGTCTCATATAACCCTTCCCCTATATATATATATATATATATATATATATATATATATATATATATATATATGGACCGTCTTACGGATCATAATAACAATGTATATAAACTCATTCATAAATATGTCTGGTAATTAAAAAAATTTAAAAACACCTATAAATGTAAATGCTAATAATCGAACCCAAGTCTATTAAAAAAACATGATACATTATCTTAATAAATGGATACTTATAAAAGTGTTACTTTAACTACATCATATTTATTTTTTCTTTTTTCTTTTTTTTTTTTGGTCCTAGTTTGTAACTGTATTAAGAAATCTGATACTTTATCTCAACAAACGGATACTTTTAATTATAAAAGTGTTACTTTAACTATATCATATTTATTTTTTATTTTTCCTTCTTTCCTTCATTTCTAATTTGTGACTATATTAAAAAAACATGATACTTTATCTCAAAAAATAGATACTTTAACGTATAAAAGTGTTACTTTAACTCATATATATATATATTTATTGTAATATATTCATAATTTGTGACTATATTAAAAAATATGTTACTTTATCTCAAAAAACAAATACTTTTACTTATAAGAGTATTACTTTAACTCTATAATATTTATTATTCATCTTTCTTTGTATTATTATTAAAAAATGTAATACTTTATTTAAAAAATTGATATTTTTACTCTTAAAACATAATATTTTGTCTCAAAAATATATATTTTTACTCATTAAGGTGTTAATTTAACTCTTATATATTTATTTGTTCTTCAATGTAATGTAATCATAATCTGTGGCTATATTAAAAAATATGATACTTTATCTAAAATAACCGATACTTTTTCTCATAAAACTGCTACTTTAACTAGGGAAGAAAAACAGAAACTCTGTTTTATATATATATATATATATATATATATATATATATATATATTGTAATATATTCATAATTTGTGACTATGTTAGAAAATATGTTACTTTATCTCAAAAAACAAATACTTTTACTTATAAAAGTATTATTTTAACTCTATCATATTTATTATTCATCTTTCTTTGTATTTATTATTAAAAAATATAATTTTTTATTTATAAAATAGATATTTTTACTCTTAAAACATGATATTTTGTCTCAAAAAATGTATATTTTTACTCATAAAGGTGTTATTTTAACTCTAATGTATTTATTTTTCTTTCAATTTAATGTAATCATAATTTGTGGCTATATTAAAAAATATGATACTTTATCTAGAATAACCGATACTTTTTCTCATAAAAATGTTACTTTTAACAGGGGAAGAAAAATAGAAAAACAGAAAAAGAAAAAAAAAACACAGGTGGCATTGACCCGCGGACCTGGTCAACAGGATCCGCGGGGACTAGGTCCGAGGGTCAGTAGGATCCGTCTTACGGATTGAGACCCGTAAGACGGTCCTATATGAGTTTTTGCCCTATATATATATATATATATATATATATATATATATATATGAACTAGTTCAAATGAGATTAATTTTCTAGGGTGAGACGATGTGGACTAATCTTTGCCTTTGATTGTAATTTTTGGATGGGTGTGATTTTTTCAGTATTTTAGGCAACTTTTTTTAAACGACTTTCATTAAGGACAGTATAATAATTTTGCAATTTGACAGTTTTTTTTAGAGAGACGTATTATTTTGAAACCGTATTTTTGGTAAAAATATCTTATCTCTCTCATCTCTTGCCGCGATTTTAAGTCAGTTTTTTATGGGGCGTATTATTGTCACTGCCTTATTAATGGCGTGATTTTAGGGCATTTTTTTCAAATTATTTTCTGTTTTTTCGGTATTCAACATAGTTAATCTTATTTTGTTGTATAGGTAGCTCTTAGATAATGCATAATTAGTTGGTTTTGTTGCATTGTTTTATAACATATATTGGTGAAATGTAAAAACCATAAGGGTGGGTGATGAGTAAGCATAGTTAGTTTTCTTTTGATGCTTAGATAGATCTTCGACAAAGCATAGTTAGTCATTTTTTGTTACACAGTTTATGACACTTAGCATAGTTGGGTACAATGTACTGCATATTTGATTTATTTAAACTTCACAGATAGCTTCTTGAGAATGCATAATTAGTTAATTTTTATTGCATAGTTTAAGACATTTATTGCATAAATGGGTATAATGCACTGTATATTTAATTTTTAGTACACTACATAGATAGCTTTTAGATATGCATAGTTAACTGATTTTTGCTGCATAGTTTTCAACTATGCAACATTACGAAGTTAATTAATTCGTGTTACGGCGGCATGATAAATCGACCACGAACATAACACGAATTTAGCAGGGACATGTACAACCCTTAGCAGGTTCAGGTCAAAATCAGGTCGAACACGGTTAACACATGAAGTAAATAGGCGAGTTCGACCCGCGTGTCGACACGATTGACCTATTTAACCTTTTAAATTTTATAATGACATATTATTTTCAGATTTTGTGATGTTTTAGTTGGTTATATGATGATGGACAAATTATTTAATATATTTTCTAATAATTTAATGCATTTTTTATTTGTAATTTTAACTTTTTCTCCATTTTTTTATTTCTTTTTGTGTCAACTTTAAATTATATAGGTATTTCATGTCGAGTCGGATTACCTGTGTCATAAATGGGCCTGTGTTCGTGTCGTGTATCTTGACACGAATAACTAAATGGGTTGTGTTTGACTTCGTGTCAAACCTATAATACCCGTGTCATAACCCGACTCAAAAATACGAAACACGATTGACACCTCTATGCAACATCTTATAGTTAATTATGCATTGTTCCCAAAGTATTTATGCACCATCTCCAATGCGAAAACTTACAGTATGAAGAGTTAAGATGAAGATACCAGTTTCGATTTCTCCACTGCTGCAACCTTCCACCATGTTTGTCCATCTTTGGAATGATTAATGTTGTTTCACCTTCAATACTATTCATGTTCTTCAACATAATTTTTATTCACTATAATTTTTCTTCAAAACTTTTATTAAATCCTTCAATTTCAGTTGTTTATTTATTTTGTGCATAATTCAAATTTGGTTTTTACTTACCATAATAATTCAAGGTAATGGGTACTTCAAAAAACCATCCGCCTTCCCAAACTGATAGTTTTTACACATCTTTTATAAAATTAAATTTAATGCGTTTTACTTTTGAAAACCTAAGCATTTCACAAAAACTTCATTCAGACCGTCTAACGGGTCTTTTCCGTTAGACGGATCCAACCCGACCAGGATTTTTTCGTAATTTCATACACCGATGACATGTTTGTAATATTCTGGGACAGTGCATCTGAAAAGTATTAGTAGTCATCTGGAGAGTTTTTTATTAGTTCTCCTGAATATAATTAACTTTTTCTCCCAAAAAATATTAGCAGTCCCTCAAAAAAATATTAGTAGTAACGATGAAATTTTGTTAGTAATCTGTTTGAACAGTTTTTTCAGTAATCATCTTGAAAAATATTTATTTTTTCCATCAAGAGTATTAGTATTCCTACTAACGTATTAATAGTCTTATTTAAAAGTATTATGTTTTCCGATTAAATGTATTTTACTATTCCTCTTAAAAAGTAATAATTTTCCTCATAAAAAGTATTAGTAGTTCCCTACAAAAGTATTAGTTCTTTCCCCAAAAAATATCAGTAGTCATCCTGAAAAATATTTGGTAGCACCCCTAAAAATATTAGTTTTTCCTCCGAAAAGTATTAGTAGTCCTCCTAAAATGTATTAACAACTCTCCTAAAATGTATTAGCAGCGGTCAGCAGATGTGGTATTGGTACTTGTGCGGGTTGTTGGTAGACTGACAGTCAGATATTTGGACCTGTCTAACGAATTAGATCTATTAGACCGTCTGACATGAGACTAACTCAAGCATTTTGGCATTTGAATTCCTAAAATTATTTTTAAACGTTATGTCCTCTCAACTTATATCTATTATAGTATCTTGGCCACCAATTTCTAGTTTAAATCAATTTTTTTTATCAAGAATATTATTCGTGTGCCACCATTGCACATTCTTTCCTGGGAAATTTGCAAAAATGCCATTTTTTTACAAATTTTTGGGAAAATGTCACTCAACCTAAATCATTTTAATTATACCCCCCTCACCCCTATAAAATGTCCAAGATACCCCTCAACTCAAATTTTTAATTTTTTTCCCAAAGCTATTCTTCCCTCCTAAAAGAAACCCAGTCAACTGAGGTCCCTCATTTCCCAAAGATGTTCTAATTTCCCGACCGAGCTCCCATTTTATCTTAAATTTCCACATTCTCATGCGACAGTGGACGATATTGTTCCTGTGTACGGCGTTTTTGACGCAGCGGTCGAGCAGATACTGTATTGGACCGAAAGTAGCGCGATTTTGTGAATTATTTTCGCGAAATTTTTGGCCCAGCTGATTTGTTTCGAGCCGACTTGTTTGAGTTCCAAATTTTCAGTATATTAGGTCGAAAATTATGGAAAAAGGTTAGTATTGTTTTTTGACTAATGTTTGCGGTTATTTTGGTTATTTATCACTTGTAAACAAGTGTAGATACTCCATGTACTTCGTGTTATATAGTGGGTAATATGTAATTATTTGAATTTTAGCAATTGTAATCCAGTTGAAGCTAAAAACGTGATTAAATTATAGAATTAGGTCGATTTTGGCAAATTTTGCTTTGTGCTGCAGTGTATGGGTTTGATGTCTGCTAAGAAGTCGATTTGGTGGTCGTGGTGTGGTCGGTGGGCGGTCGGTAATGATAGTACTTGTTAGCTTAAAGTCGTTTGTATGGTCATGTGTGTGGTCGGTGTGCGGTCAGTGTGGTTGGTAGTTGTGTAAGTTTGTGATTTAACTTTGTTATTGTATTCTTTCAGGGACTGATTCATACTCAATATTAATCCTTTTTGGGTTTATATCAGTGTGTGTTGTGTGTGTTTTATTGCACATAGCATATGGACTTTGCTGCTATGGAAGAACCCCATGTTTTGGCCGTTGATGACAATTTAATCGACCGTAAAATCATGGAAAAATAACTCAAGAATTCATCTTGAAAAGTGACCACTGTAGAAAATGGCATAGAGCTTTAGAGTATCTGGGTTTGGGAGATGACAAGCAGAGCTCTTCAAATGACAATCAAGCTAGAAAGGTGAATACGTGTTTATCGCAGATTACTGCATGCCTGGAATGACTAGATATGGTTTAAGAAGATTAAGGAGTCATCAGTTATGAAGGATGTGCCTGTTGTCATAATGTCATCAAAAAATACACCTACAAGAATTAACAAGTGTCTTGAAGAATGAGCTGAAATGTTCATGTTAATGTCTCTCAAATACTCTGATGTGAAGAAATTGAGATGTGAGTTGATGTGCAATGCAGCAGTTAAAGCATCATAGAATTTATTTTGAAAAGGGATATTTTTTATTTTTATTTTTGATTCATGATTTTCGTTAATACATAGCATATGTATTATCAGATAATGCTTGCTTTAAACAGGTCAATTTTTTTAGTTAGTGTTTCTTGGCTTTAAAAAAAATAAGTATGTTGTATGTGATTAGCACTTTATTGAATTAGTAATTAAGCTAATATTGTATGTACATGAACTTTATTAGAATAGTAATTATGTTAGTATTATATGTATGTGAACTTTATTAAACTTTTCACAACACACAATTACATAAGGAAAAATAGACACTCAATAAACAAAGCAATATCTGTATATTTAGTCCGACCCACTTTTGTTTGATTCCCACTCAAAGACTAACGATTATTTAAATCTAACTCCCAAGCACTATCCCAAATAATTAGCACTGAACATGAACCAAAACCTGAACCCATTAACTAAAATCACAAATTCACAAATAATACGACCACACGCCCGACTACAAAATGACCGACATACCGACTACTTCTACACACCTACCACAATTATCGACCACAAAATGACCACAACACCAACTACAGTCCCTTTTATACTTCACCCTCAACATAATTTCTTTTTAAATTATCTCATACAGAAAAACGCAGTGAATGATGGCTATTGGAATGAAACTGCAAATTGCATAGGCCAACATATAGAACATGGTTGCAAGAGCATTACCAGATGCTTCACAAAAGCCGATACTAATCGAAGCAAAGCAATCTCATCATAAATCCATATACTTTTACTTGTTTAAAAGAAAAAGGCATAATGAAACACGATAATCCAACTTAACGTCCTAAATTCAGACAATATAACTACAAGTGGCTTAAAATCCGTCATTTGCTCCTCTGTTTCCATATCCACCACCAAAACCACCGCCACCATGATGGCTATTGAAGCTTCAAATATTCCAGAGGTGAGTTTTCAACCAACTAATCGCCGCCATGTCGTCGATGACTCATGGAGGAAAACGAAGCGATCGAAGCGAGAATCGAATGACGACTACGAGTACATGGCCACGTGTCTGGTTTTACTCGCACGAAGCGGCGGCGACGCCTGTTCCTCCACCGTCGTTGATCCATCGGCCGAGAGAATTTCCTATAAGTGCACCGTGTGCGATAAGACTTTCCCGTCGTACCAGGCTCTCGGTGGCCACAAAACCAGCCACCGCCACAAACCGTCTACCACCATGCCGGAAAACGAAAATCCCTTCGAGTCGACCTTCGCCATTAAATTTCCTTCAAGTGCACTGTGGGCGATAAGGCTGTTTGAGTTCTTTTCATTAGTAAGGGTATGTTGGACATTTTACAGGGGTGAGGGATATATTTTAAAGGATTTAGGTTAGGTGGCATTTTTCCAAAAAAATTGTAAAAAAGTGGCATTTTTGCAAATATCCCTTCTTTCCTTAGCTTTTCACATAAAAGCAAATATTCTTTTCTTAAAAAAAAAAAAAAAAAAAAGAAGTCGTATCCTATTATACTTGTCATAACATTTTTTGACCTTTAAGTGAATAAAATAAAAAATATGATAGGGGCTTACGAAGAATATTTAGTAAAAGCTTAATCTCGAAATAATACTAGTCAACGAAGCGTTATAATAAATGTAAAATGAGGAAGTAAAGTACCATACTATACCATACCATACCTAATAATTTATGCAATAAAAGTTGAATGTAGTACCTATGTTTGAAAGTTTTATCAAAAAAGAAAAAGAAAAAAACTATGCTTGAAGCTAATGCCAAGCAATAGGCCAACCACCCAAAACATGCCAGCAAACAATGGTGCTAATATGAACAACTAAAAACCAATGGAACACCAAGAAAGGTTACAAAGCATATACAGAAACCAAATCAAAATTAAAGTATTGTGGGCAAATAGATATTTTGAAATACATAAAGAGGAATGCAAATATTCACACTGAGAAATCCATACACAAGTAAACAAAAGACTTCATTCAAGCTGCTCTCTATATTTCTGTTGCATGCCCCAAGATAATGAAGTAAGAAAATCTGATGGGAAATACAAATGAACCAGCCAACAGAAAGAATTGTTCTCACAATTTCACCATAAAAGTAAACTATCATAAGTTAGTTGTTGCGATTTGACAACATGAGATTATATCGGAGTAAGATTGACCTGAGGATGCAGAAAATAAAATCACAGCCAGAAGCATAAAGTATTCATAATTCAGACGATTTACCTTCAAAAATCAAAAGGATCAATAATTAATTTTCGAGAATAAAATACAGTCAAGTTACCAGCTATAATAGACCAATGAACTACAAATCCATGTACAACTGCTTGTAACATTTTAAATGCTTCGACAAATTTACATCCTTGGACAAGACTAAGCTAAAGTTCGAACAGACTACAACTTTTTCTTTTTAATGTCCAAAATTTATCTCATCTGTTTCTTGGCTATTTCTAAGTCATCTCGAGTGGCAAAGACATTGCCCTCAAGAATAATCATATCAGAGCACTGTAAAATGAAAATACAAATGCATAAATTACAAGACTGACCTAGGTGTAAGTGAGGTTTGAGTTCAGACCATTCTTGCCAACTGGCACATCAAAGATACACGAAAGCTTGCGTGCCGCATGATATTGAAAATGAAGAACAACGAGGAAGCACCTTATCCCGACTTTGATTTATTTAACAAAAATGACCGCCTTGTTGAGAAGGGAACGGCAACTTCATAAATATTGTGGAGAAATCCCCTGTCATAAATGTTATTCTTAACCACATCCAGTTCTTCTAGTCGAGATCGTCTAAAGAACGTCTTCCATTTGCTCTCTTGAGGCTTCCTTTCTTGATTTAGTTCACCTAAGCTAGCTTTCAGGGCTTCTGCACTCGCCTTTGCCTCCTTTACCTTCCTCTGCCAGCTAAGGTGTTCTCGCCATTTAAAACTCTGCAGTTTAACAAGGGATTGAGCAACTCAAATATTGTCATTTTTCATGAACATCATCCATTTTTTTTTCATCTTCTACTTGGCCTTTGCCTTTCTTTTTTTTTTTTATGGGGGTGGGGGGTGGGGTGGGCAGGAAGGGGATTTGTCGAAGGGACAGGGTGTGGGGACTTTTGTAAGTGCAGCATTTTGACCCAAATACTTAAAAGAACAAATGATTCAGCACACTGCCACAAAACCACAAGTAGCATAGAAAGCAAGATGAAAATAAAAAAGAAGCCCAATCTCAAGCCCATGATTCACTACATGTACTAGGGGTTGTAAACAAATCAAGTCGAGCCGAACACATTATTGTTCAAGTTTGATTGAATTTTTGCAGAGCTTTGCGAATTGAGTTTAACCGAACTTTAATAGAATGAAACACAAACTGAGTTCACGTAGTTTGATGTTTTTACACAAACTTTAGAATTTTTTTACTATTCAGTCGAGTTCAGACCTTGTGAAATGAAAGAATGTTTGCAAACTTATTTTATTATGTTTAACGAATCGAGTTCGAACGAGCTTCTAGCAATCTCTTTTGAGTTGGATATCATATAATTTTGTTTATTTTCACCTTTAATAGTTACCTTATCTCATTTCGTACACCAGTCCCGATAGTGATAAAGGCAAGGGGGACTAGCGTTGGCTGTTGGCCCCCCTCAAGTGCCTCCAATTTCCTTTTAAGCATATGTTAGGATTAATAATATTAAAATTTGCCCCCTCCCCTCTTTTGGATTTCATAAAGATGAAAAAGTATGCACCCCATCCTTGGATCCTATAAAGATAAAATATCATTTTTTTTAATGAGTTGGGAGGAGTAGAGGGAGGGGAGAGGTTAAATCTCAAAGAAACTGAAAGATTCAGGTTTCAACTCTGATGAACACCGTTGCAAAGGGTGAGCGATACCACTTGAGCTACAAGGCTCATGGTGGTAAAATATCTATTTTATTACTATTATTTGTTCAAAATTCTCAGTCAAATTCTCTTTTTAGTACGTCTCACCATCAACGTTCCCTCTTCAAAATAAATATTTTAAAATTCTTCTGAACTTAATTTTATTAGAAAATTTTAGATGGTGGAATTTAATGTTAATACAATGTACAAGAGGCCTTAAGGTGGCGATTGGATGTGAAATAGATTTCATTTTTGTTCCGCTGGGGAATGTTTTTGACCAAACATGCGATTGTTTATGAAAATTTTCAGAAAATATATTATTCTCTCACTTTTACTTTTACTTATTTTTTCTCTCACCAATCACATCTACACAATTTTTCAAAAAAAACTAATCATTCTTACACATTCTCCCACAAATTTTACTATTCACTCACTCACACATTTCTAACTACCAATCATACACAATCATTATTTACTATTTTTAAATTAAATCAACTTTCATCATTACTTTTTCATCTCCCATCCAATCACACTCTCAAATTCATCTTTTTTCTTCAAAAGTTTCTTTTACCACTATTCTCTAACAAAATGAAAATTTTCAAAATGAAAGTATATCCAATTGAGCCCTAAACTTTCTTATGATAACTTCCATAAATAAAATTTATTTTAAACAAGAAATATTCATTGCTTTTGGTTTTTTAATTTTTATCTTTTAAAGTCTATTCTTCTAATTTCACTTTGTTTGCCCATTATTTGAGATTATCCTAATTTTTATACAGGGGGAATTATGAGTCGATTTTTCATGATATAAATATTATTTTATTTTTCTTGAGTAGTTTTCCATTGTCGTATATCATGCTTTTTAATTCTTCCCATTATATTCGGGCTTACAAGGATTAGATTCTCATTTTATATGTCACTTCTAAACAACATACGTAGAACATTAAGAATTTCCTTTTTATGGCTTTTTGTTAAAAATTAGATTTCATATTATGGCTACTCATGTAAAATGTATTTTTGTTTAAGAAATTGCAAAATTTTGAACATAGGATCCACAAAATTGTAATGAAATGCCAAGAGTTATTCTATGTTATTGCTTGTTTAATTTGTAAGTTAAATTTTGGTCTTAATGATGTCCGAAATTAGAATGACTTTTCATTTCTATTTAAAAATTTCTTTTTCGTTTTATTCAAATAGTTATGCAAAATATGATAGATATGTCGAATTTGTGTCTATTTCACATTCTATTTTTATATTTGCATTTGTGCTTTAAAAGTTGGTAAACTTTAGAGAAGATCATAATAGGAAATATTTTTGATACGTGAAAAAATAAATAATAAATTTATTTTTTTGACAGTTCAATTTCACCCCCCGAAACTCAAATGTATTACTGATATGTCTTACCATGCATCAAAAAATACTGAAATGCTATCCTAGGTGTTTAGATTCAATATTTCTCAAAGAAAGTACGAGATTCCAAAATAAATAAATCATATCTTAAAAAAATATCGAATATGAGAAGGTATCAGCTCCATCATCCTCTAATGCATTACTATCACTCCGTTTGTCATGACAACATGCATCTCTAATAATTTTGCTTGATGTTGTATTTGTTCCACTGCACACTTTTCTAACTTATTCACATGATGTGCCATGATTGTATGGCGAGAATCCATAAAACTTCTTAACAAATATTATTAAAAGCTGGCACTAAATGTATATCTACCATCATTGCCAAGCATAAAAAAAGTAAAGGCAAATTACTTATTACAAAAACAATAATTGGTATTTGAGAGGATCAGAAGCTGCTAAAATTAGATTCTATAGCATCTGTTGCAAATCTTAAACAATAATATGTTATCACAAATGTCGGAATAGGTATTTCTTAGAGAAAAAATACATATATATGGTTCATACTAGCCAAAAACATTTATTCAATAATCAAAAAATTGATTCAAGTACTGTATGAAGAAACCATATGATTGACCAACAAAAATCATCCACCTCAATCTTTGGAAAATCATAGTTGTTAAAAGGCGACGCATAGGCTAGAGGCGATGGTTTATCTCCTTGTTGTCGCCCAGGTGTACGCCTTTCTTTGCTGAGCGACTGAATTGTTCTTTAGTTTTTTTTTTTTTTTTGTCAAGGTTTTCTTTACGTAAATAATATTTTAAAACTTAGAACCCTAAGGAATGACCGAACACCAGAATCATTCTAATTCAGTCGTCATTCCCAACTCACTGTGCCTTAGCCCTTCCACCGCTGCTCCATGTCCTTCCACTGACTAGGACATTGATGAAGGATTGGATGTGGATGATAGTAATGGGGATGAAATGATTGATCTGGTAAGTTAATCATTTATATAGGTTGTTTAAGAAAACTTTAATTGTCTAGGATGGGATTTAATTGTGATGTTGTCTTGTTGACATTATTGACTATTTGACTTGTGCTTTTGTTGCTTGATGATTGATGTTAGTGTTTGATATAGTTTATTATTTTTGATATAATTTATTACCATTTGTAGTTGAGTTGTAGTTGCCTTGCATGGCCAGGCCATCGGCTTTTGTTGCCTAGGCCGTTGGGCGCTAGGCCATGACTTGTTGCCTTGGCGTCGCCTACCGCATTGATAACTAGGAAAATAGATGAAAATATATATTCATCTATCACTAAAACCTTTTGTTCACCTCTTCTATTGCTTAACAGATTTACTTTTGTTTGGTCATTTAACATATCAGTTCTTTTCTTTGGCTGCATATCAGAAGAAACAATAAAATCACCACAAGAGGGAACAATTTGTTAGATTTTGCAATTATTACTTACAAACCATTCCTTTAGTTTTACAGACAAATAGGATTCTTGACAAATACTAGATATGACTATAAGTCATATCTATATGACATGCATGCATAATCTTCTCTTCTTTTCCACCTTTCACGTTTACAAGGAAACAAAGGATAATAATTGGAAACTATAAGTCATTACAAGAAAAGGATTTTAACCAATTAAAGCCAGCTAGCATAGAAAGAGATATAGAAGTGTAGACGGAGAGTAACATATTGGAGAAAAGGTAATAAGTCTATTTATCAGTATATTTCAATCAAATTTTCTCACATGGATTTTTGAACTAATAACAAGAGATAATTTTCTCAATTCCATGTTTCATATAGTTACAATATCATATTACTTAAAATTATCACAAATACATTTGTTGTTCGCAATACCCTGTCAATATCATTTTACTTTATATTTGTTGCAGCATAGGAGCAAAACAATCAAGAACCATATAGCAGGAGGGACCATTCACACTTGTGAAGAGTAACAATCAAATCTATCAAAAAGAAATGTGAAGAGACGTACCTCATTTGTTGTAGTGTTTGTAAGACAGAGTTTTGTATGATATGTGAAGAAACCAGCTAACAGCAGAGAAACTACGGCCAGAAACACCATGATAAGGATTTGTGTGTTATAGGCGTTCAACAACCACTGCCATAAGACAAATGCTTATTATCAGAGGGCATGACAGAATGAGCACACTTCAAAAAATTTACCAATATCTTAAGCTCATTTATGAATTTTACACTCATCTCTATGTTCAGTATCATTTTTTCTCCCCCTTCTCATTCTCAATTTATTCTCCTAATACAAACCAAACATGCAACACGTTTTCCATACATATTTTTCCCTTATACACACATTCACCCGAAACATATTCTCCAATAGTACAACAAAAAAGACCCAAACAACCCCTATTTTTTAGGAAAGGACCATTTAATCCCATTAATTGATGATTTTATGTCAATTAATGTAAACAGAAATGAAAAGTTTTCTCAGGATTCCTACTAATATAAGAGCGGCCTACTCGTATGACAATTGATCTGGGTCAGTCTTAAACCCACCCTAGGATGAGTTTTGAGACCATAATGGATCTCGGGGCCAGGTATCAGATTTTAGTGCCTAGATTCCCACCCATTAAATACTATATATGTATATGAAAAAATGTTTATGTTACATATATCCTCATGTGTCAAGTACAGATATTAAAATACAACCATGACATACATTTCATGAAGTTTTTATATATAATGTATACACATCAATGTAAAACTTTGCGAATAATTAATTCTCTGTTGAAACATTATTTTCCTGTATACAGAAAATTAAATAAGATTTTTCAAATATTTTAAATATTATGAAACATGTCTAACGGTCCAATATGCTGGATCAAGTTTGGGCCGAGTTAGGTCCTAAGTTTTGACAAATCCACCTTAGACCTCACAAACTAACATGTCTATTTTGGTCCTAGAGTGAGTAAATTTAGAAGCCAAAACTTCCTAACAAAATGCCAGTCATGATCTCTCAGAGGCTTAATTTCAGAAAAACCGGCCAAGAAACATCATAATGTGGGGATTTGTGAGTTATAAGCATTCGGCAATCGCTGCCACAAGAAAGATGCTTGTTGTCAGAGGTCATGACAAAATAAGCAGACTTCACAAAGTACACCTATAACTTAGGCTGACCTGTGCAGCACACGTTCACCTAATTTTCATGAAAGGACCATTAATCCCATTCACCCACGATTTTGTGACCACCAAAATAAATGGTAAGGAAAAGTTTATGCCAGGGTTTGTGCTAATTGAAGTAGAGGCGTTCTGGCCCTACAGTGAGCCAATTTATAGGCCAAAAATGTCAGTCGTGATTGCTCTTGCACCACCCAACCTTGTAGAAGATTAAGATTTTGGGCCAATTTTAGAACAAGTTAAAAGAAACATAGTGAGATATAAAAAGTCATATAATTGTTGAGTTGCTGCAGACATCAAAAGTCTTATAAAAATACTCGTGTCCTTTAGTATTAGAAAATAAATAAGCAGTTAAAAAGAAATCGGTGGCTTGAAGCCTGGCATGAAAGGTAATACTTTGTGCTTGAGGCTGGTTTAAATTAAATCCACTCACCTGTACAACAAGAGGAGCCAACTTTCTGAAAGACTTTTCAATCCCATAATAAGCTGCAACATCAGTAGGAAGAGAGTAATCATTTCAGCCATTAGACATAGTTCCAGAACTACTATGAAAGACAATTTTGGAATTACACCAATCAAACCTGTTAGAATGTGGATAACTTGTAACTCTTTCAGCCTACCAGCAAGAATCAATGCAAGTGCAACAATTCCATATATGCAGATGAGAAAATGCCTGCATAGGCATTTAAACCAATTTAAGGACAATCCAAACAAAAAAGCGTAAAATGTAGCACTGATCTTTCACACCCTACATTTTCATCTCCGAGAGCTTTATCTGAAAATTACCAGTAGTGGATGAAGTATCTAAGTTACTACTGAACTCAACTCAACATGGCGTTCTTCCATATGGATCCACTTTCCAATTTCAAGTGCCATGTTCAAAGCTAAAGTTTAAATTCAAATCCTTCCTACTAATCTCGTTAAATGTGATTTTATGTCACACTTGCTAGTTATATTAGATTCATCTATTCCTAACTGGTATAGATAAGGGATATCTACAACTAACCATATCAACTTAATTTCTCCTGCACCCAAACCAACAGACTCTTATACAATAATTTCTATTGTTCCTTCTTGTTTCAGTATATACCTTAACAGTCTAACCGCAAACACTTTCAAATTATTTAGATGCTTAGTATCTTGGCATAACATCATTGTTGACAGATAATAATATGTTTAACTATAAGAAAAATACTATCCCGAGCACACAATATTTTTGCAGCCAATTGAGAACAACTGCAATTTTGCTATTCACAGTTTCACACAGTCAGTTCTTCCAGGAAAAATGTACATAACCATAGCCAAAGGGAATTGTAGATCAGAAGCAACATTAAATATACTTCTCCTGGCTAAATTTATTACTCACCAAAGAATAAAAGCCATGAAGTATCTTGTGTTTCTCTCTCCTATGCAATTGTTCTTCAAGAAGATAAAATAAAAAACTTAAGGTAAATGACAATATCTAATAACAAACACGGTCCAATTGTCATTAGGGATATTAGAAATAAATAATAGTGAACATACATCCATGCACAGTGATGGTCGAACACAACACAGTGATTTGTAATTCTGTTAAGGTTGATGCGCGAACCGAGGCGACGCATGAGCAAAACACAGCGATTACATATGCTACAGTGCTTTGACCTAGCAGGTCTAATAATGCAAAAAGAAAATTAAATACAGTTTGTAATTCTGTTAAGACAGTTTTAGATGTCTGACTACCAGAACAATGTGCTTACTTAGGTATCTTGCAGGTAGAACATTCTTTCTCTGAGAAGATGATGTTGTCATAGGGATAAGCAGAAAGGTATTGAGAAACATTGGCAGAATTAACAACCCCTGGATCAGAAAAGCTAGTCAATAGAAAGAGGAGAATACCCATTCCAACTGCCAAGAAGCTCGTGTACCTGCTAATACATAATTTTCAAGTAAAGTACCAAATATATATCCCTGAGTACACAAACAACAAGCATAAGAGTACAGAAGATACCTGTGCACTCCACCTAAATAATACCCTGGAATGTAGATGAAGGATGATTTTGCAATGGAGTAATAAGTTGCTCCAATTATTAATAAATATATCAACTGCATGAAGGGGAAAAGCAGGTTAATGTGACCTCTTTCAACTGAGTACAAAAAGTCAGGTTTAATCCTACATAGAATTCCAAAATGTCCAATGCTAAAAGGAGTTGGTAAAATCAAGTTGCAATATTTGATGAAAAACCGTTCTTCTTTGCATGATTTGGAAAAACAATATTCTCTTGTTAGTTTTCTGGCAGCAAAAGAAAACTAATAAATATGGTGATTTTATCATGACGCAAATGTGATTTTATAAATCGCCAAGCTCGTACTCTTCCTCCCTCTCTAAAAAAGTAATCCAAGTTACAAATTCTGATTCCATAAACATGTAGAACAATTCCAGTCAAACTTCAGTTGGAGCATCAGTACTAGCAGTTACAGAGGAGGGAAAGATGAACATGATACTCATAGGTATTAACCCAAAGAAGGAAGAAAAGACTGAAAAAAGGAAAAAGAAAAGAGAAAAAAAGAAGGAAAAAAAAAGGCAACTTGATGATACTTTTGGGAATTAATTAAATCCAAAGAATTCGTGGCAAGCTTAACAATTCAAACCAATGCCAGACGCCCAGCGCAATTACAGACGACAACGACCAATAAATTGAGCTCAGCTCATATATTGTTCACAAAATCCCATAAACTAATACCGGTGATAATGGAAGGTGAACAATCAGTCAAAAACCTAACAAAGGAAAAAGAAAAAAGAAAAAAAAATACAAAAATTTACAATCTATAGAAAATCAAACAAAAACAATTAAGGCTTTTTCAGAACTATTATGAGGGAATTACAGAAACCAATCATTACGAAAAAAATTGCAAAAAAACCTGTATAATTGGGTTGGGACGGTCACAACAATAGTTCTCAACGGAGAGAAGCGCATTCGTTCCTCTAGACCCGCACACAAAATGAACAAAACGCCTGCGCCACCATCACTAATTACAGTTTAGATTAAACCACAGAAGCACAAATTGCAAATCACCTACATAATGGGGTACTTTCAGGGATCATCATATAAACAAACAAACAGTAAAATACCCAAAATAGTCGTAGGCGCCGAAGGTAATGAAGAAGTGGATGCGCTGAATGAAGGTGCCCTGAAAAATGGGCCACTGCCCGCAGAGGAATGATACCACTACCAACAGCGTCACCAATCCATGGCACACCAGAAGCCATTGCACTCC
The DNA here is from genome assembly GCA_016081115.2 of Rehmannia glutinosa. Taxonomy (NCBI): domain Eukaryota; kingdom Viridiplantae; phylum Streptophyta; class Magnoliopsida; order Lamiales; family Orobanchaceae; genus Rehmannia; species Rehmannia glutinosa. The sequence goes on along the minus strand of CM071931.1, from coordinate 59,484,284 downwards.
CATCAAGATCTCTTTTATTTGTGGACTTGCAGAAACTGAAAAAGGAAATTTGGAAAATTTTATGCTGTTGTGGGCATTAAATTAAAATTGAGTCGGGTTTTTGAGGCAGGATGAATACATACAGAGAGGAATTACAGTTGTTGGACAGGTTTTTTTGACTGTGCGTTTTTTCTTGTAGTTGGGCAAATCAGTCAAGTCAAGCTGCCGCCTGACAAATTACAGTACCACAACCTGTTATAAATTAGATTCATACTATTTTACTTTACTTTGTTGGGGAGAAAATATTAGTTTTAATTGTTTAACTATTAATGAACTCAATAAATATTGTACCAGTTGTTGTCTTGTGTATAATATATAATGCACCCATATATTACGGAATCTATGCAATACTGTTTCGTTTCAATATGTTGTGGTTACTCTAATACATTGCATTTCAAAACCAGTCAGTGACTTTTTGTACCCACCAACTTTCGATAAACTAGTACGCTTAATATAATTCATAATATGACAATATAATTAGGGAGGAGCCCAACTATTCGAGATGGATTGTAAAAATCTCGTTTGTACATGTAATTTACAATTTATTTGACATAAATTTAGTCTTTGAAAAAATCGGGTTTGAAAAAAATTTTATGTTGAAAATTAAATTGAAAGAGCGCCCTTCCAAGACTAGTTATCAATTTTTTTTTTTTTGATAAAGTATTAAGATGGATAAGATATCATATACCTAATAAAAGGGATTTGCTTAATAAGGAATGTGATTCTAAAATCTTTTCAAAATTTTTTAAATTTTTTTTAAATATTAAATAAAAATACAATTTTTGGATAACTATAATATGAAATATCATTGGATCAAAACCCGATTAAATAATAAAAACTACATTTATTTAAAAACCAACAAGAAATTACACATTAAAAAACTGGAATAATGAAATGTCATCCCCATTATTTGAATTATACAAATCATATATTGAATAATGTTCTTTAAAATTTTAATATAACTTTATTGTTGGGTTAAACATATTATTTAGAAATTATATGTTTGGAATAAGAGATATTTCTTAGTAGGGAGTAAATGTTTTTCTTATTCTTTTCAAAAATAAAATTTTTGGGACATGACATAATTTATACTAAAACAACTCTCTAATCAATGACTAGCATTTATTTGATCTAATGACTACATTTCATTACTAGAATAATTTGACAAAGTAAATAATTAATCCTCTAAAATTTTGTACAACTTTTCATCTTCAAACTAATAAATATCTCTTATTCCAAACATATAATTTCTAAATAACCCAACAATAAATACATATTAGAATTTTAAACGATTATTAGAAATGATTCGTAAAATTCTAATGGGGATGTCTTTTTCTTATTCCTCGGCTTTTTAAAAATTTCTTGTTCGTTTTTAAATATTTGTTGTAGCTTTTATTATTTAATCTTTTGATCAAAATGTTTTATATTATAGTTATCCAAAAATTGTATTTTTATTTAATATTTAAAAGAAAATTTAAAAAATGGGGGAACTACCATTTAAAAGAGATATTATCTATAGTTCTTTGTGGCACCCAAATTTGAAAGTGATTTATTAAATAAGAAATTCTTATTAAGAATAAAAAAAAAATATGTTTTAACTAAAGATGTTAAAAACATGGCATGTAAACAAATATTTGCTAGATACACATATTTTTTTCAAACCTTGTTTTCACCCCACTTTCGAAATTTGTGTGGCAAATGCCACATATTTCAAAAAAAAAACCGTAAAAATCTCGTTTGTACATGTAATTTACAATTTATTTAGACTTAGTTCTAGTCTTTGGCGTTGTCCAAAATTTTATGTTGAAAATAATCTTTCAAATTGAAAAACCGAGATGAATTCAAATTCACTAGTTATCAATTATAAACCACTTGATAAAGTATTAAGATGGATAAGATATCATATACCTAATAAAGGGATTTGCTTAATAAGCTATGTGATTCTAAAATCTTTTCAAAATTTGATATGAAATCGGGATTTTGGCAAATTCAAATAAAAGAATCGAGATAGGTATAAAATATCTTTCTTATGGACACTACGAATGGAATATTATGACATTTGGACTTAAAAATGCTCCATCCGAAGAAACATATTAAAATGATATTTTCAATCCTTATATGGATTTTACAAATGTATATATTGATGATGTTCTATTATTTTCAAAAAATTTAGAATACATTTTAAACATATTAATACATTTATAAATGTTGTGAAAAATCCCAGGACTTGTTGTATACTCATGAAAATAGTTTTATTATGTCAAACAAAAATAAATTTTTCCACATGACATAGAAAATGGATTAATACATCCTATAGAAAGAGCAATAAAATTTGCAAATAAATTTCCAAATTTTTATAAGTCTTAATTATGTTAAAGACTTTTATAAAGATTTATCTTTTTATGATTTTCCTTCAAAGGCTTAAAAATAATCCATCAAAATGGACAACAAATCATACCAATGTTGTAAATATTCCATCAAAGAAAGAGTAAAAACTCTTCCATGTCTTTTCTTTTGCTAATCCTCGGCTATTTAAAATAGTTGAGAATTTTATTGTTTAAATTGGTTGAGGAATATTAAACTAAAAGAACAAAATTCTAAAGAGATTCTTGTTAGATATACATCTGGTTTATGGAATCAGACTCAGAAAAATTATTCTACAATTAAAAAAGAGATATTATCTATAGTTCTTTGTATCACTAAATTTGAAAGTGATTTATTAAATAAGAAATTCTTATTAAGAATAAATTGCAAATCTGCAAAATATGTTTTAACTAAAGATGTTAAAAACATGGCATGTAAACAAATATTTGCTAGATGGCAGGCAATCTTGTCTTGTTTCGATTTTGATATTGAACATATTTCGAGAAAATCTAATTCTTTACCAGATTTTCTAACACGAGAATTCTTGCAGGGAAAATCTTTGGAATACCATCCATCGGAGGAATCAGCCTCCAAAAGGCCAACAAAACCAGATGAATAAAAATTCATCTAGCGCTTCATCTTCAGGTGCTAAAAGCACTAAAGACACTAAAGTTACAGAAGACTCTTCTCAAATGAAGAATTTCGATCCTACAAAGGAATTCGAAAATGATGAAACTGCTTATAATATTCAAATATATCAGAATGCTATTTTCTCAAACAGTCCTAAAAAGACAATCGAGGAATTAAAATATCCTTATGTTATTTCAAGCTATATAAAATATTTTCCAGCGGAAGAAAGCATACAAAATCTTTCTCCAAAAACTTACAAGTTTCATTTACATATTTGTTAAAATTTACCTCCTTTATTCGGTAATAAAACTTGCTATCCATTTGATAATTTTTAATACTAAATCAAGCTCTAAAATATCCCACATGAATCAAACTAAGGGTGTTAGTATAGTTTTTCTAAAATGATTATTAAAAACATCATTCCACCTACTAGTTGGGGATTACAATTGTTACAGCCAAGGCAATTGAATACTTTCAAATCATTGCCAAATTTATATAACTATGACGATTATATTCGTGCTTGGGAATTTACCATACTTTATGATAATCCTCAAAGGAAACACACCTGGTGGATAAAAGTTTCACTTGTTGAACCAACTCAACATATTCCCATTTGGTTTAAAACTTTTTTCTTTTCTTGGGGAGTATCTACAGATATATTACCCAGAAATGTAAAACAAATTTTACTACTTTTTCAACAAACTAATGATCAGTTTGATTCTTCTACATCTTTATTGCAATTTGCAATACAATATCAATTCCCATGGATTATAAAATGGGAATATGCTCTTAAAATGAGAGATTTGATAAAAAAAAAATGACATTAAATTAAATGTCACATTTTTAGGAAGAAATATTTTAATAAAATGGTGGGCCAAAGAAGATTTCTTTGGTGAAGGATCAGCTTATAGCCTGAAAGGAATCAGATCTTTGAAACCTGCTCATGAAACAATGAGGAATATGAACTATCAAGTTCCAACACAATCAGCTCTTCTAAAAGAATTACTGCAACATATGGACAAGGATAGTGTTGCAAAATTATTTAAAGAAGTATTTGAACCTGTAAAAACTGGGACTGATAAACCTAGTACTTCAGCATCTTCAAAAGATAAAAATATTAAAGACACCGAAATGAATGATGCTCAGAATCCTTACGATGATGAAGATCTCATCTTAGAAATGATGAATAGAGGATACGAAGGATAAAACTGTCCGAAATCAATCATAGACAAATACGTCAGCCATGACATCAGCACTGACAAAAGCAGTGACACAAGTAAGTGACGTAATGATGACGTCAGCATTTTTTAAAAAAATTTGAAATTCGCAATTGAAGTCCGGCGGATTGGTTATAAAAATGCTCATAGCCTCTTCAGTTTCGGCATCGAAGTTTTTAGCTCTCTCTCTCTCTACTTCTCTTTGTAAACATTTTTCTTCAGTTATAATAAGTAAAAAGTTTGTTGTAATAGTTGGAAATCTGATGTTCCAACCAGATCTTTGTGCATGTAAGTATTTAATAAAAAGGTTTGTTTTATAGTTTCGTTGTTATAATTGTATATTATAATGTACTAAGTTTATATAAATTGTTAAATAATAATAGTATTTAACAATATTAATAATAATTATTGAAACTCAAAAGTTTCATACAATTGCTTCTGCTAAGACTTATAGTCTTAAAATTTTTCTAATATTAATATTTTTGAGTTAAAATAGCTCAATTAAATTCTGATACCATTTTGGTATCAAAGACAAAATATACGGTATATACAGTTAAACTGTATTAATTTATAAAGAAAATTTTGAAAAGGTTTAATTAATCTTTTCATCTTTGATAATAAGTTTTACACGAATTTTATCCTAAGTCGCGTTGCTCGTACACCGTAAGGCTCAGATAGTGGCAGGTTAGAGTGTGTAAATCGTTGACAGGATACTTATTCTCAAAATGAATAGATTAAGTAAATACTTTCCAAAAAATTCTTTAGAAAAATCTGAAAATCAGAAACATAAAGAGATAATAATCTCTGAAAATTTCGAGAAGAATCTTCAAAACTGGACATACCAATAGCTTCTAAACAGAAGATTTATAGATCTAATCATTTATCATTCATATCTGATTATATTGTTAAAACAATAGAAGAATCTATACCTCTAAAAGAGGGTTATGATAATTTTAATCTATTATCTAAAAAGTTAATAGAACTTCATAAAGTTCAATATAAATACATGCATTTAGGCATGATTCAGATTGGCTTAAAGCCATTAACAAGCTTGGGTTTAAATATCTCTGTCTTAATTATGGTCAGAGACCAAAGGCATAGAAATTTTGAAGACTCTCTAATAGGGATAGTAGAATCATCTCTATGTGATGGTCCTATTTATTTCAGTTGTTTTCCAGATTATACAATCTCATTATCTGATCCTAATATACTACAAGCTTTAACATTAAATGTTAAAAATGAAGGATTTGATATGTTGTCTGGATCAGAAAATATTGTATTAATATATCGTATTTGTTACAAAGTAATGAATACTACCGTTTCTAATTTCAGAATCGGATCTACGTCTAAAAGTCAAGAAACCACTTTATTCATTACCGATATTACTAAAAGTAATACTGTGATTCCTAAAACAATTTCTTGGAATCAAATATCTTTACCAAAAATCTGGAAAATGGAACAAGCAGTTCCAACTCAAAAACTTGAACCAAGACAGGTAGAGAAAATCATTCAATATGATGATGGTGATGTAATAATAAAATTTACTTCTCAAAGAAGTTGTCGTTTAAAACTAAACGAATCCGGTGAATCTGGATCTAGAAGATTTTGTATATCTTCTATAGAAAGTCTTAATATAGCAGGGTTAAATAAAACTTCTGAAAAACATTAGTAAACCAAATTATAAAGTTGAAATACCAACTACAAGTTTTAATACAAACAAACATTCGTCTCCATCTTTCTCAGATATGGGATACAGTGTTAATACTATTTTCGACGAATTGTCTTACATTCCAGAAGCAATTCGAAAAGCTTTCAAAAAGCTAAAAAAATTATTTAAAAGCTCAATGGTTTTTATTGACTTACAACAAGTCAAAACAAAATAAATATTTTAATAAATTTTTCAAATGGATCGAATTTAATAATAAAGATCCATATGAACATGATTTTTTCAAATGGTTGAAATTTATTTATTTTCCTTATAGAGGAAAAGAATTTCCTAATGTGAATGTCAATTATACGCAGATGACTAATACTGTTGAATCTGCTTATAAAAAATATTTATCATCTTCTAGAGAAGAAGCTAAAAGCATACATCTTCCCTTTACTACTTTAAAGGTAGAAAAAGGTGATAAAATTACTTTAGCTGCAACAATAAAATTTGAAACAGGACAAGCTAATTTAGATGTGCTAATACAGCAAAATAATTTTACAAATTTAAATCTTCAATCTATTAGTAGTCAAACTACTAGAATTGAAGAATTGTTAGTATCTCAAAGTAGTCAAACTACTAAAATAGAAAATTTATTAAATTTTCAAAAAAATATAACAAAACCAAATGAAGCTTCGACTTCAAAATCAACTATTATGTTAATACCTCCTCCTACTCTTAAAAAAGAAGAATACAATCTGACTACTAAAAAGGATACAGATTTTATGAATGAATTAATTGATAGACTTCAGAAATTAAAGATTTCAAAAGATAAGTCTAAAAAGACTGTTTCTATGATGAATAAAGAAGAATCATCTGAAGAAGAAAAAGATTTTGATTCATCAATACAAGTAAATAAAATTTATAAAACTACTAAGGTAAAACCTTACTATACAAGACCAACTCCGTTTGATCTTCAAATAGAAGAAAAACAGGAGAATGCTCAATTTAATGGAGATATTATAATTGAGTGGAATATAGATGGTAAATCCGAATATCAGATTAAGACCACTATAAAACATATGCTAATATTTGCATCAGCTTCTAAAATGAAAAGCAATACTGCAAAACAATTGCCAAAGCCCTTGTTACTGGGTTTACTGGTCAATTACAAGGCTGGTGGAATTTTTATCTTACCGATTCAGCTAGACAAAAAATATTAAATGCTACAATCCCTGAAACCGGGGAATTTGATGCAGTAAATATATTAATATATACAGTGTTATCACACTTTATTGGAGCTAATGATTTACAGCTCGATAGGACACATGAACAATTAATGAATTTAAAGTGTCCAACTTTATCTCATTTTAGATGGTACAAAGATGTATTTTTATCTAAAATACTTACTCGTACCGATTGTAAGGAAGATTTTTGGAAAGAAATTTTTTTTTCTGGACTTCCAGGACTCTTTGCAGAAACAGTACGAAATAGGCTAAAAGCCAAAAGTATAAATAGAAATATACAATGGGATCAATCATCCTATGGTGATTTATCAGTAGAAATAATTGATGAAGGTATAAATTTATGTAATGACATAAAATTAAAACATCAATTAGATATTCAAAAGATAGAAAATTGCCAAATGATTGGTGATTTTTGTGAACAAATTGGTTTTCAACCAATACAATATCCTAAAAGGGATAAATCTAAAAAGAAAAAATTCTTTAAAAAAGAAAATTATAAAAAGAAAAGAAAATCATTTTTCAAACAAAATGATTCTAATAAACAGAATAATTATTATTCTAAAAATAAACCTCAAAAGGGAAAAGGAAAAGGAAAAATTAATAATTCTACAGAAAAACATGTCTGTTGGAGATGTGGTCGAATCGGCCATAAAACTAATAAATGCTATGTTAAAAAGAAAATTCAAACATTAAACATAGCAGATGATTTAAAGAAGTCATTACTTGATATTCTTCTTAATATAGAATAAGAACAAAATACTCAAAAGGATTTATATGTTTTAGTAATTAATGATAATGATTCTGAAAAAACAGAATCTAATGAATCTGAGGAATTTTCGTCATCTTCACAAAATGATTGTAATGAAAATTGTGAATGCGAAAAATGTTTTGCAAATTTCTTAGGATTACAAATTAATGTAATCTCTAAAGAAGAAAATTTGATTTTAAGTCTAATAGATCAAATTACAAATCCTGCTAAAAAACAGGAAGCTATTGAACATTATTTATCTGTTCTAGAATCAAATTCTAAGCAAGAATACTAGACTGTATACTAATACTAGTAATACTAGATTAGTACAAAAATTACAAGAAGAAGGATAATTTTACTCCTACAATAAAATAATAGAAAAGGCAAAAATTAAAACCAGATAGCCTACTATTTTCGAGCTAAAAGCCGAAACTAATGAGATTAAAGATGAATTATCTATTCTAAAAAGAAAAATAGAATCAATTGAAAATATACCTTCTACTTCTAAAACGAAGTATGATTCATCAGAAGATGAAAATGATACTAATGATGAAGAAAATAATCCTTTTCAGGATTTAAAATTAGTTAATCATATTACTTCTGAATTACCAGAAGATCTGGTTTGGGTCAATAAAATTGACAAACAGCTATTTCAAAAATGGTATACAAAAGTTACAATTATTGTTAATAATGAATTTTGTTTAACAACAGAAGTCTTATTAGATTTCGGTGCAGATGTAAATTGTATATCAGAAGGATTAATACCTACAAGGTATTATTCTAAAACTACTCAAATAATAACTGCTGCTAATAAGCAACCTCTGATAGTTAATTACAAATTATCAGATGCAGCAATCTGCAATAATGGTATATGTTTACCAACAACCTTTATTAATGTTAAAAATCTATCTACATTTGTAATACTAGGAACTCCATTTTCTCAAACGACATTTCCTATACATAAAATTGATGATACTAGCATTTTTACCAGGTTGGGGGAATATGACCTCCATTTTCCCTTTTCAATGCCACCAAAAACTCATTTCATAAATACACTTTTGAATATTATTCAAAAGAAAGAAAAGTTTTTACATCATCTCAAAGATGAAATTTCTTTTAAAACTTTACAACAAACTCTTGAATCTAAAAGGGTACAAGAGAAAATAAATAAAATTAAATAAACCATATTTAAAGCAACATATGAACCATAGCAATGAATCAAAGATATATGGATCTTTGAAAAAAGGAAATTAAAGAATTACTTGAAAAGGGTTTAATTAGACCAAGTTCTAGTCCTTGGAGTTGTCCAGCATTTTAGCAAGAGAAAGACATGGAAGAGTTTTTACTCTTTTTTTGATGCGTTTTACATCATCTGTATGATTTGTTGTCCATTTTGATGGATTATTTTTAAGCCTTTGAAACAAAAACTTACAGTCAAAAGATAAATCTTTATAAAAGTCTTTAACATAATTAAGACTTCCTAAAAATCTTTGTAACTGATTTTTATCAATAATTTCATCAGGAAATTTATCTGCAAATTTTATTGCTCTTTCTATAGGATGTATTAATCCATTTTCTATGTCATGTCCCAAAAATTTTATTTTTGTTTGACATAATAAAACTTTTCGAGCAGATACAACAAGTCCTGCTTTTTTCACAACATTTATAAATGTATTAATATGTTTAAAATGTTGTTCTAAATTTTTTGAAAATAATAGAACATCATCAATATATACAATTGTAAAATCCATATAAGGATTGAAAATATCATTTATAATATGTTGGAATTCAGATGGAGCATTTTTAAGTCCAAATGGCATAATATTCCATTCGTAGTGTCCAAATGGAACAATAAATGCAGTTTTATATCTATCTTCTTCTTTTATTTGAATTTGCCAAAATCCTGATTTCATATCAAATTTTGAAAAGATTTTAGAATCACATAGCTTATTAAGCAAATCCCTTTTATTAGGTATATGATATCTTATCCATCTTAATTTACAATTTATTTAGAAAAGGAGGTGAATAGGTAAGGTTGTGATGTATTCAATGGTATGTTTGTATATTTATTAAGAGTTGGAGAAACCAGTTTCTAAGGCACCATTTCGCAGCTCTCTAATTTACATAGATTTTGGGATAATTACAAAATCCCCCTAAGGTTTGGGCTATTTATAAAAATAGTCAAATATTTTCTTTTAAAATTACAAAAATTCCTCCTAAGTTTTTTTTGTATTGAATTTAATTAAGGGCACAACTGTACTAGTTCTATATAAATATCAAGAGTTTTTGAAATATTTTATGCGTACGAAGGGGAAAAATGTATGACGGAATTGGGATTTCTGTAGTTTTAAAAAATCTTTAGGTTTTTTGTAGTTGTCCAATCTACAGTGTTTCATTTTCCCCCCTTTTTTTTGTAATTATCCTAATATTGTACATGTGATGGGAGAAAAAAGAAAATAAAACCAATTATAGATGCATGCAAGATAAGTCGCCAACTTTTAAACAAATATGTACTAGACGGGCTAGGACCCTCAAACATAAGTCTTTATGTATAGGTATACATATTTTATTAAGCTATTTTGATAACCCCAAAAAAATACCAAGTAGTCTAACTTCTAAAATAAAATAAAAAAAATTCTCAAAAAAAAAAATAATAAAAAAAATATTATTTTGTCCCACAAGATTCTACTCTACTCGAGAACGAAATATACTTTTTCAAAATTGAAAAAGATATATAAAATATTTTTTTTACTTACAAAATTCTATGCCAAATTAAATAATATTTTTTCCTTTTTCTCGTCTCAAACTTTAATCGCTATTCACCAGAAAAGTCATTCTCCAATTGAGATTTCAGTAAATCCATTTCATCATTGATACATAAATATGTAAGTTATCAATTCTTCTTTTTTCCCCCTAAATCAAATCGAATAACTCTTAATGTTAGTCTTAATAAAGCGACGCATGAGACTTACATTGGTAGATTTGAAATCTCAATCGAATCGGGAACCCACACGGACACCACAAATAAGAAATGATAATGTGATCTATGCGTGATATTTCTTTTCTTTCGCTGCAATTTAAAAGAAATGGAAATCTCCAATATGTATAAAGTAATTATTTTATTCCTTGAAATTGAAATTTGAATCTTCGTGCATATCTCTCTATGTGAGTGTTTTTTTTTGAATAAATTCGAAATATATAAAAATAAAAGACTAAAATGTTGTTTACAAAGCCAAACAACTAGCAATAACGAGAAACAAGAGAATAATCAGACAAAAAAGATGAAACCAAGTCACATGCCGACCTGGTAGCCAAAATGGGGCCTCATTAAAACCTACCAAGGTAAAACTCATCCTTGTGGGAAAAACCCTTGGTAGGAAAAAGAGAGACTCTTAAAGAAGAAAAGAAAACAAATCAAACACTAACACTATCGATGTATAGCCCAAAGCGAGGAGGACGCACGGGTCGTGCCCAACCACACGGACATGTTGTGCGTCCTGCTGAAACAAACCAAGCTCACGCATCGAACACCCAGGGGTCGTGCACAAAAGCACGGATAATCCGTGCGTAATGCCGAACATCCAAAAACCAACCATCGAAGACGCATGGGTCGTGCTCAATAGCATGAGCCGCCCGTGTGGATCTCTCTATGTGAGTGTTAATGTGCTCAATTTGTTAAAAACTAAAAGTACAACATTTATAGGGAATGAAAATTGACATTAGGTAGGTTCTTTCCCTTTTCAAATTATATCCAAAGTATAATATTTATTTGCATTTTTTGCTCTTTTTATAGGGCTTGTTTCTTTTGGTCATGCCCCCAAAAAAGTCGGGACCGGCCTAGACTAGGGACAACAAACTACACAAGAATAATTACAAATGAAGAGAAATCATGAACTTTCATCTCGATTCAAATATAACAGAGTCGAATCAGCAAATACAAATGATCATAAAATGCCTACGCATGTATTGAGCTCAAAAAGTACTAGCAATAAATACGCCCATCGGACTACAATTCGGCCACGTCTATGGTTTTCTCAATTAAATCAACACAAGAGCCGACAGATTGTCCCTTAGACATGGCCTCGGCAAGCATAGCTCGAGCTTTTTCATGGCGACGAAGGATTAGGACAGTATTCAATACAGCCCATCTCACTTGAGCATCAGCCTTCTTCTGGGTAAACCCCAAGCTCTTAAGTAATTTGTCCAACTGTCAAGAGAAAAACAGAGTGTTTGCAAACATTTTTGCTATTATAAGAAGTGATTCATTGTAATAGACGCAAAAGTAGTTGAGAATCGGAAGTTCATAGTATTTGCGAGTAGAAGCTAAAAGCTGAGATATCAAAGTTGAAGTGTTTGAAGGAAAAAAGAATACATCACTTTCAAAATGAGCTGACAAAAACACACAAATCTGAATGATATGGGTATTTAGGTAGATAATCCAAATTTGAGGATAAGAATGTCAACAAAAGCTGAGATTTGCAAACACTAATTTGTGATTTTTCCAGCTGAAAGCTGAAAGTCACTTATTTCAAGTGTTTTGCAAACACTCCCTCAGAGTTTGCAAAATAGTGCACAATGTGTTCACGGGAATTAGCAGAAGCATGTTTATTGTTCGCAGCTATGTACAAATGTGTAAACAACGAAATTGACAAAAGACCATGCTTCCTCAAATTACGAAGATCCACATCCGTAGCCTAGTTGTATCATCAAGATTCAAGAAGCTGCTAAATTGAGAGAGCAGAGAGAATAAAAACCGTGTTAATATCTGAAACACCTCCTTCGGCAGCACCAAAGAGAAGATACTCTGTTGCCACACCGGCTAGTGCTATACATGAGAACCTGTTCAGTGTCTGCAAATAAGCATCATCATCCGTATGTAGTTTTTAGTTCTAAAACGTTAACAATAACAAAAGAGACCATCATAGTGATGTAAAGATAGAACCTACTGTGGCTGATACTTTTCCTTTGCTCACCTGCAAAAAAGAAAGAAGAGGAATTAAATCAAAAGATGTAAAATAGCCACAAAGCTTTGGCCTGAAATCCCTTTATAACCACTGAGAAAATTTGAAAGACAACAAAGCTATAGATTGGTTTAAGTAAACCCACTTCCTCAACAAATTCGAAGTCCACAAATGCAGTCCCAGCTTGAACATTGAGTGATCCTTCCTTCTTCAACGCGTCCAAGCTGGTTAACGTATATCCCTTGGGCAGGATACCAAGCAAATATGCAATCAAGAAATGTCCTGCCTCATGCTAATTCATATAAGGACAAAAAATCAAGAATTGATTAAAGTGTAAAGAAACAGAATGGAATCTATCACCATAAAACTTTATAATTAACAAAATAACTAATGCTAAGAGAGGTAATCTTACTTGAACAACCCTATTATGGTACTTTTGGCTGAATGAGTGGCCAAGTGTATCAAGAACCAAGAAACTGACCCCGCCATTGAAAGACACCTATGCATGATCACTTTAAAGCAAATAGTAAATTATACGAAGGCCATGGTGTATGATCTCTTGAAAGAGGGCGAAAAAAAAAATGAATTCAGCAACTGTATAGAAAGTTGGAGCAATAATGTGATTACTAAACCAATATACACATAAGTAGATTGGTCTATGAATGTTTGATAATAGTACTGAGATTAAAAATGGGGTGCGGACAATACGAAATGAGGTAGTGTCATTTTGTTCTCCTATCAGAGAACCCAACTTCTGCATAGTTGGGCAAGAAGCATGATTATGAAAACAGGCACTCATTTTCAGTATTAGTACAAGTTTATCTTATACTTGAACCATCAGAATCACAAAAGTGGTAAAGCATAGTTTAGGTAAGCATACCGCATCCAAGGTCCATAGGAACAACAATCCAAGAGAAGAGAAAAAGATCTGTTGAGGGCTTAACTCAAGAAAGTTCCACGCGGCAATTCCTCCCAAAACAGCAGCAGCCTGAATGCTCCTCTCTATAGAACCGAGAGTGGTATCTACTGGTGATAAAAGAGATGCAGTTTGTATTCCATTCAATCTTAACTCATCTAGTGTGTAGAGTCTCTGCGGAATCTGAAATAAACCTATTTAAATAATTTAATATAATATCAATTATCCGTATAGCAGAGAAGGCTTTCTTTACATGAATAAAGCAGAGATTGTTAGGTGGATAAGTTGTAAAAGTGTTTTGTTTGTGTGTACAAGTCAAACTAAAAGCGGAAACAGAAATCTAAAGCACTACTCCCCCGCTTTTAATTTTTTATCAAATGAAGCAAAATCAAAAGTTGACATTCATATACACTAAAAAGTGATTTTTTCTAGCTAAAGTGGAGAATCACTTTTTTATAGTGTTGCAAACAAAGCCTTAATGCGCAGGAGGACTCTATTAAACAGACACGATTACACGAACAATGCATCAACTATAAAGATTACTCATGAACCTTGACCTGTAAAACTTGGCATGGAACAATACCACTTGCAGAATTGATATCTTAAAAGACTTCATTAGTAACATGATTGTAATTTCCTCTATTTCTAATTACACGAATGTTTGAAAGAAAAACACAAAGCAAAACATGAAGGAGATAATGAATTATTAGAAAGAAACAAAAGGTGTAAATGTGCATGAACCTGGCGAGCGGCGCCGAAGCAACGGAGCCCATCGGGCTTACCCTGCAGATCTTTGACCAGATTCAAAGCAGCCCTCTCATCCCCTTTGCTCAATTCCTTGTCAACTTGCTCCAGCACTTGCCACCTCACGCCGCCGCCACCCGCCGCCTCCAATCCGCTCACTATCCTGCAACGGCGGCGGGAAAGGGACAATGCCCCGCCACCATACACCAGAATATGACTTCCCATTTGCACCAAAATTCCAACCATAGCTACAATTTCCGGGTGTTTTGTTTTTTGGATTTTATTTTATATTTCCTATTTTGTCCCAATTTATTATAGCCACACAAGAATGAGGTACTCTGGTAGAGGATAATGTGGGGGATGCTTAGAAGGACAGGAACGCTGTCGTTTTGAGGTACTATATGAGCTTGAGCTTCCCACTATGTTTTTATTTAATGTAATCGAACGCTAGTAATGGAAGTTTACATTTCCTCAGTTAGAGAACTTTTATCAGTGCCGACGATTCAAATTCAGAAGCGTCGAGTATGGGCGGGGACAGCGAAGGAAGGCGAAGCAGCGGTACGACGTCGCAGAGCGCTGAAGAGGGTGGACAGAGAATTGGAGAATGGGAATTACAAGGCGGCGTTGTCTTTGGTAAAGCAGTTGAAGGCTCATCCCGCCGGCCTCCTCCGCGGCTTCGGCGCCGCCGCCCCAAAGGTACAATTACATGCGCGTATTTCTCTTTTATTTTGTGGTGCTGCCCAGAAGAATGGCTAAATTACGATTCGCCCCCTTAATTTACCTATTTTGTCACTTTGCCCCATATGTTATATCAGTCACTTTTCCAGGCACTATTAGTGGACTTTTGATGATTATTGGATGTTGGAAGCCACTTGTTTATAGTTTAGCTGAATTATTTTATTAAAACTTGAGTAAAAATTGAACTTGAACTTAACAGAACAAGAATTGCAAGCATGTTGTTATGCTCTAACAGGTGCAACGAGTTTGTAACACAGCTCTGAAATATGAAAACAACATTTTGCACACATTGAGTCAAAAATAGCAAGTATGCTGAAGCACCGAATAAACATGTAACTCCCAGCCGGCTACTCCTCAGAATTCAAAGATTTAATTTGCAGTTTGCATCTCAAAGTTGATTACTAATTAACATTTTACATCTTAATCGAATGACTTAATGACATTTTTGCATTTTGATTCGTTGAAATTTCAAGTTAGCTGTAGTTAGCTGTATTATCAAAAACTAACCAATATGCTTTCTTTGCATATAAATGAACACATAATTTACGTAAATATTACAAAATCACTTAATCAAAGTGGAGTTTTGAACACTTCAAAGTTCAAAGTACTCTCAGAACCTTTGCAAAGATGAACCTAGTCCTTTGAGTAGCTAAGGTATTTCCGCATTTACACTGGGGTATCAACAAATATTTTGATTTTATGGAAAATTCACCTACCCAATTTTATTATTTTCGATTTTTAATTCCATTAAACTTGTATTAAATATATTTTAGGCTAATCTACATTTGTACAAAAAGTTTACATGTACGAAGTTGGTCTATTTTCCTTGTACCACAAGATCTTGGGAAAGAATAAAACAGAAATAAAAAGGTTAGACAAAATAACGGAAGATTAATGCAGGGCTTACTGTTTGTACTACATCCTCAAAGAGTTATATTTGATAATTATTTTCTTAAATCAGATCAAATTTGGTGTAGTCGCACAAATTTTTCTATCATAAGAGGGTGTTTTTGTTAATTATTCACAAATGTGGTACAGTCGCACAAATTTTTCTCTCATAAGTGTGTTTTTATTAGTTATTCACAACTTTGGTAGAACATGGGCATAAATCTTCAACTTTATGGTTGGGATAACATTTTCTTAATTCAGTTAAGTGCTATTTATAATCTTCCTCATATACTTATTCCATTTAACTTCACAATCATTAAGATGGTGTGAAGGGGTTGCAAGTGGTGATTGTTCATGGCAAATGTTGGCAACTTGACGTGAAGTGCAATTAATACCTAAAAACTGTTAAATTTGAACTAGATAAGAGAAAATAACGGTTTGCTTCATTTATGTCAGCATAAATTAGTGATTAATGACAAATATTGATTATGTTTTTAAGAAGTTAGTTTACAAATTTAAAAACACTTATTTGTTTGCAGATTTTAATATTATAGGTTCCTAGAAGTGTATCATCCTTGAATGAGTTGAAGTTAATAGGGGAGATTGAAATATCATCACTGCAGTTAGTAGTGGATGCAATCCTTCGTTCCATAAAGTGTAGCCTAGAGTTTCAACTTCTGGAGGAAGAAACAGAGGTATGCCAGCTATGAGCTTTTTCTAATGCGCTCTCTTTTTCTTTATCTGGGTGCACTGGGAAATGATTTAATTGTTCATATGGAAGAGTATCCTTGTAAAAATTATAGAGGTGGGAAGAGTACATCCATGGTGCTCCTCAGCTATTCGTTAACAAGTTTCCTACAGTGTTATTTTCACCATCTGCTTGTTCTCGAGTAACTTTGGGAGGAAGATGATTATAGAAACGTGTCCAGTCACAATGTCCACAGCCATCCTCCTGAGTACATTATTCTTTTTCCTGTACTAATGTTGGCCCTATAAGTAGAGCGACGAAGCCAGAAATGAACATTAGGGGGGTGATATTTATTTTTTTCTTCAAAATAGTGGATAAAGAGGTGTTTTTAAATTTTTCAGGCGGACAAGATTTTTAACTTTAATAATTTTATATGAAAAATTATATTAATTTTGAAAATCTTATGAGGTTGAAAGGGAGCGGCTGCTGCCTCCAACCCCCTCCTAGCTCCGTCACTGCGGCTATAAGGCCTAGTATTCCTGGATATTGGTTTAAATAATAATTGCATGTTAAGAGTCATTAGTTCCAATAAATTTGCAATGGACAAAAGGCATATAGTGAGTTTTTGTTATTTAGTTAATTTTTAGAGCTTGAGTTGGCAAGTCTTCGGTTAACCAACTGAATTTTGATGCCATACTGGTGTTACGTATGTGCTTGTGCTTTTAACTTGCATACAATTTGTGTGTGCTTAAAAAAGCGAGTTGTTTTTTATAGGAATTTCGTTGTTTCATACTATGGTAAGAATAAAAAAGAAAATTACTTTCCTACAATGGATGCTATATTCTAAAATGTCCTATGTGCTAAATAGGACAAAGAGGTTGCATATCTATTCCTTATGTCTACTACATAAATGTTACCTTTATTTTTTCACTAATCTGTCAATGAAATAAACATTTGTAGGTTTCACGACAAGATTTTGGTCAAGCAATGGATGTTGAGAGTCATAACTCTATTTATGAAGATCATTTAATGTGTATGCAAGTAAGAGGATATATTTCCAACCATTTCATTCGATTTGGTAACCACTTTTTATTTTTCCCCAGAAGTGAACATGTATTAAAACAAAAAGATACTGTGGAAAGATAAGGAACAAAACCCAGGAATTAAATAAAGAAAATATTAAATTGAGCAAAGAGGAGGTGTAAATTCAGAATGTAAGGTGGATAAATTTATATTTATTGCATACTTTAGATAATCAACTTGATATGCTTATTACTAAATCTAGGAAATTTGGTTTTATCATGTGCTTTTCTGAAGTAACATAGGTACTCATTCGTTTGAGTTTAATGTTGTACATGTAGTATAATGAAAATTCATGAGTAAGTTCTGCTACTTTTATATGTTCTCATAATTACAATGTTTCTTGAATCAAACAATTAATTACTATGTTTCTTTCTTGTAACGTATTCTAAAAATAATTTTATCATGGTAGGTTGGTGACAGGCTTTAGTATATTTAAGAGTTTCTATGTAACAAAATTTGAGTAAATTACTTAGTTATGGAATTTTTTGTGAAAATCTGAATATTTCAAATCCTGCTGATTGACAATTGTGTGGATGATGGTTTGTCTTGAACGACTATTAATGATACATTTTTGAAGTCATGTGAAATAGTTATTCACAAAATCACATATTTACTGGAATCCTA
The DNA here is from genome assembly GCA_016081115.2 of Rehmannia glutinosa. NCBI lineage: Eukaryota > Viridiplantae > Streptophyta > Magnoliopsida > Lamiales > Orobanchaceae > Rehmannia > Rehmannia glutinosa. Next base: position 59,465,749 of record CM071931.1, on the reverse strand, counting down.
AATGTAATATTTTATTCCTTTTAGCTTATGTAATATTAAATTATAATTATTTAGGATAACTAAATCAAAAATTAATTTTTTTGATCAAAAAACTATTCATTCATTTGCACAATAGCAATATACTTAGTTCTTGACATAATACTGTTATTTCTAGCGTAATAATACAAAAGTTCACCCTATTATGCAGTAATGCATAAACTCTTAAGTCTTAACCATCATTTGATTATTTGTTGTCTAATATCTCTACATTGCTTTAAAACCTAGATCTGATAAAAAAAAATAGGCCGTTTAAAAGATATGATGCTTGTTTACTGATAATGTTAGAACATCTTATAAAGGTCACAGAAAACCAAACATGATAGAAATTTAAAAAGAACTCTTGCGGAACAAATTTATGATGTTTAGAAATTGGTTTACAATGCTGGAAAGGCTTTATTGAAAATCTCCTATCAGAGTTCGAAATATTTAAGCATATGTAGGATAAAAGTTCCAACAATCAAAATAAAAAGAATCCATGTCTTGAGGTAGAAAAGTCAAAACTGATAAGCCCCAAGCCCATAATAGAAATGATATTTACTGACAGATATTTCGTGAGAGTATAATATTTATGAATGAAGACATTATACCTAAGTCATCTTTGTGGTTACTAATTAAAACATAGAGTATAATATTTACGCCAAAAATGCATGTCCACATATGAATTTGTTCACATTGGCATTAAATTATGGTTATCAGGACAATTGTTGCTTCATGTATATAGCACTGGAACACCATTAAATGTTGAGTTGATTTTTTTAGTACAAACGGACAGTGAGATAGGTTTTGGTTACTTGTATTTTGCATCAAGATCATTTGTTGCCTTTAATTGAGCTCTTGACCGTTTAATGTTATGTTTAACGTATTTCTTCAGTCTTCATTTAAAAATTCTTCAGCAATTTAATATTTTTTCAGCACGAAGCTGGTCACTTTCTAGTTGGTTATATGCTTGGGGTCTTACCCAGAAGATACAAAGTACCGAGTGTCAAGGATCTATTGCGACAAGTTTGCTGGTGGGAAAGTGGAGTTTGTTGGCTTTGAATTTCTTAGAGACGTAAGTTCAGTCATCAGGTTGTTACTTTTGTCTGCTCATACAATGATTTGCTGAAGTTTTCAAATTTGGTTTTATGTTTTAAACGTAAATTTCTTTGTTGCATCGGAAAATGCTCGAATCATAGATGACTTGTTCGACCATCTGCTTCAATTGAAATCAAGTTAACATAAGTAATATTCATAACTATTCTAATCAAAATAGGTGTTTGCAATCTACTGCAATTGTGATTGATAATCTGAAATTTAATGAGGCAAAAGAGAAATTTTATTTATTTTCCTCTAGTGTCACTTTTATTATTGGCCAAAGTCAATGTAGGAAGACATAAAAAGTTACTTCTCATTTTTCCATCAACATAAAATTTGTACACCTTCAACTTATCAGTGATTGTAATCTTCATCTCATCTTTTTCATAAACTGTTTTTGTTTATTGAAAGCCTTTCATCTACCCAATGGCTAAATTATAAATGAAATAATAGCACACATTTCTTAGTAGTTTGGCCACTGCTTCATCTTCAAAAGTACTTACTCATTATCATAGTTTAATCTTCACAGGTCGAAGCGGATACCATGTCTAACAAAAATGTCTCGAAAGGGAAGCTTAATAAAGAGGTAAAAAGTGTTTTTCTCAGCCAAAAGCTGAGAAACACCTTTTTAATTGATTGCAGAAACTCCTTTTATTTTCTAGTGCATGTTATTACTGCATCATTAGGCAGATTTTAAATTTTCGAAATGTTTGAAATTTTCATTTTCGACAGACTTTAAATAAATTTTCATGCGTAATACTTGGAGGGTTGGCAGCAGAACATCTGCTGTTTGGATACTCAGAGTTACTCCACTCAGACGTTCAGAAGGTATCAGTTTCTTCATCTGGTAAATGCACTCTTAACCATTTTGGTTGGATGTTTTTTTCTAACCGGTAGCTTACCAACTGTGAGGCAGTTAAAAACAGTGCTTAAGTGGCTTGGTTTCACGGAGAATGAAGTTGATTCTGAGACTAGACGGGCTGCAAAAGCCGCAGTCTTGATATTGAGTCGTTATAGTGAAGCTCGGTTTAGGCTTGCTGAGGCCATGGCTTTGGGAAAATCAGTTGGCTTTTGTATTGAGACGATAGAGGGAACATTAAACTTCGACAATAAGTAATAGGGTAAATTACAATAACTACCCTGAGGTTTAGTCTAATTACAAAAAAAAGTCTTGTTATCTTTCAAAGTTACAAATACTCCCTTATTATGTTATATTATGTTACAGTTTATAAACACCCCTGAGGTTTGTTTTTAACTTAAGAAAATGCCCCCTAAAAATGTGTGATTTGTAAAACAGAAACAAACATCAAGGGGTAATTTGTGTTTCTGAAATGTAGCTTGGGCTTATAGTAATTAGATTGAACTTCATTTTTATAATTAGCCCTAAGTAATATGGTTTAGGTTTAGCCAATGCTGTCAAATGTTTGTTATTTTGAGCTAACTTGCATCTTCCTCTCCTAAATCAATACCAACAAGCAATGGAGGAGCCTTAGAGTTTAACAAAAACGATTCGCTACCAAGTTGTAAAACAAACACAAATGGATATTTGCAATATCTCAATGAGGTATTTTGTAATTTTAAAAGATTACTAGTTTTTTTTCTTTTGTATTAAGAGTAAACCTCATGGATAGCTTTTATAATTATCCTATTGATTTGTTATGAGAACTGTGAACTTACTAGTTCTGTTCACATTGATAGTCATAGTAGCAACGCCTGGTGTAATTTACTTGGGGAGCCAAGAGTTGTGGACTAGGTATTGAACCAATAATGGATATGGTATGGGTTCAATTTAATTTTGTTTTGACTTTTATTTGTAAATGATGCAATTATGAAGATGAAATTCTTTTAATAGAATGGTGGCAATCAAAGGCAATAGCTAAACTACACTTATAACTTCACTTGTAATGGGTGCTCCTGAAAAATTCTAATGAATCTAGCCTTAGAATTTTTGTGAAATAACTTTCCATCATGAAGGTTAATTCTTTGACAGATTAAATGCATTGCAACTCTCTTTCTCTCACTATCTCTCTTTTCTCCTCCCACTCTCTAAAAACCCTAAAACTTTTAATCCTTCCCCCTCCCTCCCCATCCCAGCCGCCCCCCCTCCCCCCTCCCTCTCCTCCTCCTCCTCCTCCTCCTCCTTCCCTTATCCCCTCCTCCCCAACCATGTTTCATGATGGAGCCAATGAAGGTATATCCTCTTGTGTTATCCGGAGGTGATCGATTTTTCCGATCGAGAGTGGAGGCAAGTCGAAGGTCGGAGCTACAAAGAGGAGAGTTGGAGCCGGGTAGGTGATGGGTTGTCGGTTGCGGTTGAAGATCGGGTGAGGGAGAGGCATTTTTCTTTTCCTTTTTTTTTTCGATTTTTTTTTTTTTTTTTGTTTTTGTCTTTTTTACCGGTTGATTTGCGAAACTCGTAGGCGATCCCGGTAATTTCGGGCTTGCGATGCGTGTAGTAGCTCGTGCCCTGATTTGTTCTAGTTGGGTAGTCTCTCTTGCGGAGTGCTTTTAGTCCTCCTTTCGGAGGTGGTTTAGTTTCTTTGGAGTTCTTAGTTTTTATTTGTTTTTAGTAGTTTCTTGTTTTGCTCCCCGAATAACGGTGGTTTTACCTCTCGTGCGGAGTTCTCCCCCGACATGTATCAATGTATGTATGTTCAAGGTGGCCATTTTGGAGTTAGCGTGTAAGTTTATTTGAGTAATGAATATATTTCTATCGTTTCGGAAAAAAAAAATGAAGATTAATTTCTTTGACAATCATTTACATCATAGTATGAGGAATTAATACCTAATGAAAATATTTTTAAGATGTGCTTAGCTTATACAAAATCTGATTTTTGCTTTGTTGAACATACTACATTACCTAATTTTTATATACACATACAACATGATCCTTATCTACTTTTTTAAAATCATTCAAATAACTTGTGACTAGTATACATGAGAGAACTTGTGTGGAGGAGATATTAAAGAAGAACAAGGAGGAAGGCCTTTCGAAATATCTAAACACACGGCTGGATTTTTCAAGTCATTTTCTTGGTAAAAAGCAGTGTTTTAGAAATCAAATTGGAAAGAACCGATGTTGTTATTGGTAGTTCAGATAATTGGATTAGATCAAATGTCGGTCAATCACAAATCAATTATACTTATATAATATAATTTCTCAGGTTTTATGTGTTGGAAATTTGGTTTTGAGAAAGTGGATGCCGGCCCGACTTTGAAAAAAAAAAAAAAATTCGGTGGCTAAATATTTTATTCGGATGAATTAAATTATATATTATTAATTTACGTTAATAAATGTTCGTAGTATTTTTATTTCTCAAAACTAAATTCGGCGAGTGAAAATTAATACACGAAGTTGGTCACATGAATGAACATTATGTAAAGGGAGTTATTGGTGCCTTGTCCCACATAGAACATAAAACTTTGTTATCCTAGTTTATATCTTTTAGAAGGTGTTATTGTTCGAGATTCAAGCGATCATTATCGTTGATGGGGTTGTAACACTTGATAGTTACAACAAATGTCAATGCTCACTCACCGACTTTATTCTTTGCAGATTGGATTTGTTGTATATATATAGGTTGGATTTTTAATTGTAGAAGTTACACGAAAAATCATACTTGTCAAAAGTGTCATAACATCTCGTTTCACACAATTCGGTGTTTGAGTCCAGCAGCTTGTCCTCACTTCTTCCAGTTCAAAATGTGTTTTTGTGTCAGTTGTGCTACTGCACAAAAGACGTAAAGTCGTTTTATCTTTGGGGCTTGCGCGTCGAGCACTAGCACTAGGTAGACGTATTTTGTCTTGCGGAAAGAGATTCTTTCTCGATTCGGCTTCTATCTAGTTTATGAAGTTTCTATTTCAGGAAGTTGCAATAGAATAGTTCTGCTTTTAATTTGTATTGTAGAATCGAGTTAATTATGTCGTTGTGAAGGCTTTTCCCGTTGTAACTTATACACATTATATGAAATTAACAATATGTATTACATGAAATATATAGAAATATATGCGGCTAAATATTTGAACAATCACATACATGCAACAAAATTGAGAAATATCTTAGTTTTAAATTTATTTAAAAAAAAGTAATAAAAGCAATTTTTTTTTTAAATAAAAACCAGTAGCCTTTCAAACATAAACGTGTTCACCAAAATTTCCTTTAGTAGTTGTCCGTTAACTTCCTTTTTTCTTTTTTATAAATGTCCGTTAACTTCCTTAATTGACCTTGAGAAGCACAAACCTTGAGACGCACAAACCTTAATAAATGGTAATAATACATTAACAAGAAAAGAAAAGAAGAAAGTCTTATAAAAAGGAAAACTAGAAAAAAGAAAAAAGAAGAAGGAATTAATTATGAATTTATGAGTGACAGAGCCTTGTAAATACCACCGAAAACCACCGACGCCACCAACAATACTACAAAGTGTCATCATCTCGCACAATCACTACCCACCTAAAACCCAAACCCCATTCACATAATCATTTACTGAAAAAAAAGAAAGAAAAATCTAGCAAAGATGGAAGACCACCGATCCAAATCATGCAACGATTCAAGAATGCAATTGGATAATACTTATACCAACGGAGACGCGCCGCCGCCCCATTATAAACCCGGCGGCGGCGGCGGGGAGTTGAAGAAAGGGAAGTCTTGTAATGGGGTGGTTTCCAAAAATTGGAGCTTTAATGATCCTGAGTTAAAGAGGAAAAAAAGGGTTGCTAGCTACAAGGCTTATACTGTTGAAGGCAAATTGAAGGGCTCTTTCAAGAAGAGCTTTAGTTGGATTAAAGAAAGGTATACAAAAATGGTGTATGGAGATAGGTGATGAAATTGATATTGGAGAGATTTGGTCACTTATGTATGCTTGATAAAATGCCTACTTTTGCTGTTCTTGATTATTCTCTTCTGTCTCTAATATAATCACTCTCTTTTTTGTGTTTTTGGGTTGATTTAACTTGGGTTGAGGTAAATTGAATGATTTTATTTGACAGATTATTCTGCAGAAAGTTGGGTTCTTTTAGTCTAGTAATAACGGTTTCCATAATCATTGTTCCATAAATCCTGGTCTAGTCTAGTTGGGTCCTTGCCTAGGGCGTTTTTTTCTTCTGATCTGCCAGCTGCCTAGCGTTTTTTTGATCTGAACTGCCATTTTTTGCAATTTTTTTTTAGTATGTAACCACTTTTTCAAATAATGATCAACAATTAATTATTGCTTTCTAATTCATGTTGTGTGTAAATTATGGATTTTGATGATGATGGTTGAATTTGGCTGTCTTGTAAAGAGCATCTTCTATATCTGTTATAAATGGTTCATGATCTTATTTATATCTTCCCAACTCCTTGGGCTAAACCTTCATTCTTCTAACCAATTAACCTATGCTCAAGAATAGTTCTTCAACATAGTTATCCATCTGTTGCTTGCTTGCTTCTTGACGATGTTCTTTTATTACAAAGTTTTTTCTCTTCAAGGATGACTGGAATTTGCCAGTGTCGATAGGAGAAGGGTGATAGTGAGGCTGTGTACATTGATTTTGATGACGTATGTTACACAGTTGGCATGTATAGCAATATTGGAATATGTCATAGTGCATACAAGTCTAAACACTCTCAGGGGCCATGGCTGGTGCTCACACGTAAAATGGAAAAGTAAATGAAACTGCAAACAACAAACTCTGGGACATTAAGATCACAGATTATCATCTCAACTTTGTTACATAAGCCTTTTCAGGCAACCCCACTATGAAAAAATATCGGTTGCATTTCTAACAACTCGCTGTTGTTGCTAAGCTTATAGTGTACATTAGGGGCACAATTGGGCTTACCTAAAACAGCAAACTATATTTCCTTCTGCATCCAAACATTTTTGAGGGAAAAAGAAGACTAAAGAAGGAACTCAACCAGAACAGTGCAAAACAAGACATCAAGTATATGTAAATAACCTCAATCAGACAAAACGAAGCCCAGGGTTCCAAAATATAAAAAGCTCAAACCTTAGGAGAGATCACAAACCTCAACTTGCAAGGACAGAATGAATTACACAAAAATAAGTAGCATGACCAAAGCATATATCAGCATCAAATTCCATCACAATATTTTCAAAACAGCAAAAAGAAGTTTAATTAACTTCCAATTATTTAAAATATCACGCCAATCATGATACAGGAGCAAAGGATATAACCACAACTACAGAGAGAAGCATAAGCAATGAAAACAGCTCGTTTAGCTAAATAAAAACATTTATAACAGGGTTACAATAAAAAGTGTAAATATATGTAACCAATTGCCTGGACTTGAACATGTTCCGAACAGGTAAATAATTTCGTAAAAAAGCCAGCATTACAGTGGCTAATTTTACATAAGGAACACTCAAGACTAGGCAGAAATAACCCGAGTAAGGAAAGAAGTGCACATGGAATAAAAAGACCCACACTACAACTCGAACGGACAGAACTACACCACCCCACAATCCACTCAAGTTTTTTTTATCCTCCCGACCACAAATGCCAACAACTGGTTTCTTGAATTTGAATTCACATCTTCACCAGAGAGAATTTGCCAAGAGCGTTAATCTTCCCTCATGTCTATCACACAAATTTTGATGATTTACAAGCAACAGGATAAAAGTATGCATTCAGTGGAACCTTTCTTCATCATCAAAATGCAAACTCTCGATACCCTTTATTGTGGAGTCATAATTCTTTATGCTAGGATTGTTCCTTCCGGAAGAAGTATGCTTTGGGTCGGACGATCCACCAAGGGGTGAGGTTCTTTGGCCAGTTGATATTTTGTTTAGAGTAGCTGGACTAGCCTCAGGCGTGCGAGAACGAGTAAGATCAGAATCATTTCCTAAAGTGAAAGTTTCACGACTTCCAGAAACAGCAGGCCGTCTTAGTGTTCCACTAGACCTTCCAAAGAATGTTGAGCTAGAGAGCTGCAAAAAGGTCGGCTGAGAGGCAACACCACAACACAACAAATTATAAAATGCATGCATGCAGCACATAAATTAATGTGAAGAATGAAGAGACATTTATTTCTTCCCAATATATTTACTCACATAAAAATAAGGTTAATTACAAGAAATACCCTTGAGATTCAGTCAAATTACAAAAAAAAAAAAAAAAAAAAAATCCGCTCTTTCAAAATCACAACTACCCCTGACATTTGTAATACCTTAAGGGTCTTTGTAATTTTGAAGATAATTGGGCTTTTTTGTAATTAGGCTAAACCTCAGGGGTAGTTTTTGTAAATTAGCTTTTAAACAATGCATTATTAGCCATTAGAACCATAACATATTTTGGTATAAAATCTTAATTGTCCTCACATGAATACTAGGAATAAAGCCTGACCTTGAAGTCCGATCTAGTTTTCTTAAAAGAAAAAAACATAATCTGAAATTGTCAGTATTTTCTTCTCATTTCGTGTATATTGTAATGCCAACTGACAGTTGGCGCTAAGCTTCTTTCAGAAAGTATTCTATCATTCCATGACAACGACAAAGCTTAAATCTAAAGCCCATAAAACTCGGGTGCACAGCACCAGGTATTTAAACCAGCCTCCAAAAGCCTCTTCACGAAAAAGTACAAAGACAATGACAAAGCTTAAATCTAAAGCCAATTGTGACCAAATTCACAGCTAACCATAGATAAGCTTCCAGCACTTATAACAGCCACTCTTATTTCTTCCCAAGATATTTACCGGTAGTAAAATAATGCAACTATTAACCATTAGAACCACAACATATTTTGGTATAAAATCTTAATTGTCCTCGCATGAATACTAGAATCAAGCCTGGCCTCACAACTCTAGATGTCCGATCTAGTTTCCTTAAAAGAAACCAATAAAATCTGGCGCTGTCATTTTTCTCATTTAGTATATCTTATAATGCCAACTGACATTAGCTTTTATTTAAAAGTATTATATCATTCCATGACAGCAAATTCATTTACTAACCCTCTATTACATGGGTTTAAATACATCAAAAAATTCAGACCAATGAACTAACTGCGTAGGCCGGACATAAAACTTGGGATGCACAGCACCAGGTATTTAAACCAACCTCCAAAAGCCTTTGTGACTAAATTCACAGCTAGAGTCTTTGCTTGCTGAATCATTTGCAGCTGGACGCTATCTAGATAAGCTTCCAGCACTTGTAAGAGCCACTTATCTCTTCCCAAGATATTTACTCAGTAATAAAATAATGCAACTACTACCCATTAGAACCATAACATATTTTGGTATAAAATTAAATGATCCTCACATGAATACTAGAATCCAACCTCGCCTCACAACTCTAGATGTCTGATCCAGTTTTCTTAAAAGAAACCAATATAATCTGGCGTTGTCGTGGTATTTTTCATATTTAGTTTATTTTATAACACCAATTGGCACTCACTTCTTTCAAAACGTATTCTATCATACCATGACCCCTCTCAAAAATTGCTCACAACCTTCTATTAAATGGGCTTAAGATAAATTAAAAGATTCAAACCAATGAACTAACTGCATAGACCACCATAATGCTTTGGGTGCACAGCACCAGGTATTTAAACCAGCCACCAAAGCCTCTCCATGGAAAGTACAAAGACAACTACAAATCTTTAATCTAAAGCCAATTGTGACTAGAATCACAGCTAACCATAGCATCTTTGCTTGCTGAATCATTTGCAGCTGGACTTTTCTGTCTGGATAAGCTTCCAGCATTTATAAGTTGTCCAGAAGTTCTTCTTCTAGAAGGATCTGCCGAAGAAGTGCCTACTTGCCTCCCCTCCTCCTCACCTGCAGTAAAGTGAACTGAGGAGCTTTTTAAAACCACAGACATAACAAAATTTATTAATGAGTGTGAGACAAGATGGTAAAAGATAATTTAGACCCAGAATGGGTTGAAAAAAAACATGAACTCTAGTGAACAACCATGTACTGAAAGGACTAAAGTTTTTGTGTTAGAATACTATGAACAATCTACAATCACTAAATAAAAAACATGAAAAGACAACTGATCAAAATACACGGAAAATACCTGGCAGCCGTTCACCACTGGGAATTGCAGGGGGCAGTCCTGAGCTTGTGCCAGCACCTGGGCCCTGAAACAAAAATGCAACATAAAATGCCTAACTCGAAATATTATGCTTTGGAAAACCTACCAGGTTCAATCACTTACAAGAGCCCGTGAAGGAGGAGCGGCCATCTGAGACTGCTGATACTTCAAAATAGTCCAATCAAAAACATAGTCAAACTGGAAACCTGGAAGGAAAACAAATATAGTATCAAATCCATATTTTATCAGCTTTGAGCTCAATGATTTGGAACACAGAAAGGCTTTCACTAGGTAAAGTAACACTTCTGTTGACCAAATATCCAGACCTTCGCGAATGAAGAGATCACGGAATATTCTCTTAAGATAAGCATAATCTGGTTTGTCCTCAAAACGCAGTGAACGCGACAATAATGGAAATACGATGCAAACTCAGTTGGATAACCCCGCACAAAGCCTGCAAATAATGTAAGCCAGCAGTTATACTTCCATATAAAGGATGCACATCCAACCACAATATTCCAGGACAAAATTACCTCAATAGAAGTTGACACTTTTTTCTCACTTATTTTCTCATATTTCTGTTTCTTGGTTCCAGCTTTTAGTCCCTGCCAAGGAAGGCTGTGCAGAATGGATGTCAAACCACAAAGCTCAAAACAGAGTTAGGAGCTAAAATATGATGAAATAGTTACCTCCCTCTTAGGAAGTACATCAGGACAAATCCAAGAGATTCCAAATCATCTCTCCTACTTTGTTCTACAAAGAATGTGAATGGCATCTCAACAAGTAGATTCAACTAGTAAGAGTGTAGGAATCAGGGATTGTAATAATACATGGCAAAACAAAAACTAACACCTACCTATGCCCAAGTGAGTGTTCATACTGGCGTATCGTGCTGTTCCGGTCAAGTTTTTGTTCTCCCTGCAGTATTTGCAATGATGTAGATTAATATTCAATCAATCAACATATTCAGAAATCCATAGGCTTACCCTCAAGATATTCAAAGGAAACTTGTGTATTTAAAAGTCGATCTTCATACACACAGAATGAGAGGACAAAGGAAAGAAGGCAAAAGCAAGAAATTGATTTCAGAAGATTCCCAACAACTCAGTGAAAGCGAGAAGGAATGAGGATTTATGCCAAAAGTTGACACAACAATCTGATTAGGTGTCTTAAGTTGGATTCCATAAAGATCCATGTAAATATAAATGCCATGTTAATGACTTAATGTACTTTTCAACAACCAGTGTTGATAAAGTAGATAAGTCCCAGCATAATGAAACATAGGAGCTTCCTGCAGCTGAGGCGCTTATAGGCTTAATCTACCCTCCAAAACTGTTCAAACTTTCTTTCAATAACTACCATAATTCTTCCCATTGGTTTTAGAGGATCTCTCGTCAAATCCAAAGTTCCATATTTTCCTTTACAAATTACAGTGAAAGCCCCATGCCTCAGGGCTTATGCTTCACCCTAGGACATGTGAAATACTTCACCGAGCACTTTCACAATTTTTAGAACGCTTATCAGAGTACATGATCGTGTGTATCAATCTCATTTAGGACGAGGGGCAGCAGTACCTTGTAATACAATAGGTTTTTAGCTACTTTTATAAATCTATATCTATATGGTCTCAATTTCATAAAAGAAGTCAACATATAAAATATTCTGTTATGCTGCTTGCGGCAAGGCAATCACTAACATGGTTTTTTCTTTAGCTTTCCATCCAGGGGGAGTATACATGGCCAAGCATCAGGGGACTTGTGACATTAAAGTCAAACATCAAGAGGGAAAAAGAACTACAATTACAATCTCTATTTCCATTGAGGTAAACTAACATCAAATTAAGACAAGGTCACAAGGGAACTCCTTTTTGCCGTGTTTTCTTGCCCTACTCTTTGCTCTTCTTGTTTTTCTTCTTTTTTTTTCTTTTTGGGGGGGTGTAGGGGGTGGGGTTTTTTTTTTCTTTTGTGGGGAGAGGGGGTAAGTTGATGGTGGACAGTAGCAAAAAAATGCCTCCCAATCACCATCAGGACTTATAGTCAAGACACAGAAAAAAGCAGAACAACACTTTTTACAGAACACATTTTGAAATTTTACTAAAAAATCTTGGTAGCTTATTATTCATATGAACCACATTTCTGGTCTGCCAACTTAATCTCTCTATTGGGAAAGCCTAAACAGCTGTTAAGAATTCTTATAGGACAAAAGGAAGTTTGTATGAACTTGATTAATACCCATGTCGATCATGAGTCCCAAATAGCTCAAAGCCGAACAACCAAATCCGGTGAACACAACAGCAAATTGAGAATTTGACCAGGAATAACAAGAATATCAATCTCCTAAGATTAGCAGTTCTGCTGCCATCAGTGGTAACGAAATGGAGCCAACAAACAAAGTAAAGATGCTCATCTCACCTGTAAGGGATATGTTGGTGAGTTGAACTGTCTCTATATTTCTTTGCCAGACCAAAGTCAATGATGTAAACCTAATATAATGTCAGAAGAAACATAATGCGTCAGCATATAAAGTTAGATGTATCCAATAGAACAGAGATGAGCAAGACAAGGACCTGATTCGCACGCCGTCCCAAGCCCATGAGGAAATTATCTGGCTTGATATCCCGATGTAAAAATGATTTTGAATGGACAAATTCAACACGATTGATCTGATATAATAATTAGGCGAGCTTATTACTTAAAGCATTGAGTATTAGTTGATGCTAGGAAAAACATATTCAATTCCCTATTAGCAATGCCATTGCAATCAAAATTAAACGAAAATATGAAAATATTGACCATTTGATCAGCAAGCATCAGAACTGTCTTCAGCGAAAGTTTCCTACTGCAAAAATTGAATAGATCTTCAAGACTGGGTCCAAGCAAGTCCATAACTAGAACATTATAGTCTCCTTCCACGCCAAACCATCTTACATTTGGTATCCCGGCTGCAGTTTTATAACTAGAATTAGAGTTCATGATACAATTGAAATATATTTGTCCTTAGACAAACAATGAAGATAAAAGAATCATTACTTCCGCCCTGTAAAATTCTGTACAACTTTGACTCATACAGCAATTGAGGATGTTTTGTCTTCACATTTTCCTGAAAACACCAAATATGGTATCAAAAACTGTACCTTGTAATAAGAATTCATCAACAAAATTCCTGGAAATATTTGTACAACCCACACAAAGAAAAAAGAAAAAACAATTCAGGCCAAAATTGATATTGCAGGTAACAAAAGTTTATGCAGTTGACGTCATAGCAGCCATCTCAGCTGTCAACTCTTAGCCATCCATCCAGTCACGTTTTGAAGTCAATCCTTGCTATTTATCTATATCTAGTTTCAAAGACATCTTCATTCATATTCATCCATTTTTTACTCAAATTGTGATTAATATTTTTACAGTAGAATTGTTTAGATTATTTGATGCATACAAGTACAAAATAGCAAGAGAAAGAACGAAGCACACACACTTCAAATGCTTGCCAATATCAAATAATTTTTTAAAATAAAATGCTTGAGTACACTTATTGTGACGACGAGAAAGTTCACATTGCAAATTTGCAATATCAAATGCATTTATGCATCCACATACTTTTTGTCTGTCATTTGATCCACTAGACATTAAGCTAGATTATGAATCAAAACTACTTGCATAGACAACACAGAAAGTGACCTTTGGCAGAATAGCTACTCCTTCAGGCTTCAACCACCCCACAGCCCAGCTAAGCACTATGACCTTTCTCTCAAAAGAAAAAGCAAAACATGGAATCCACTTTGCTTCTATATTTCAAATTGTTGTTAACCAAAATCTTTCCAAATAAACATGCCAGGTGAAACAATTAAGATATTTAATGCTTAGGTCAAGCATGGATTACCTTAGAAAAATCCACAAAATTTAAAATGTTCATCTCCCCGGTACAACCCATTCCCGAAAATAACTGACATTTGAAGCAACAGTATCTTGTGTTCCAACTCAAATATTTGTGATGAAAACTAAACTTCTTCGTAAAACCTTGATGAAAAACACAATAGGTTTGACCAGCAAGCTATTCACAGAGAGCTCTCAGCTCTAGCTTGCAACTTAAAAGCATACTTCATTCACAAACATAATTCTAATTAGTCACAAGAATTCCAATACTTTGAGGTTTCATCTCTTGCACAGTTATCTTATAAGAAAAGCCGAAATAATAAACATTTTACAGTTCAGACATTCTAACAATGAATAAAACTTACCAAAGCATATGTTTCATTCTAGCAATTCAGCAACTATAGTCATTTTAAGAAGAAAGCTTTGTTTAGAAACATCAAACAAGAGGCAATAATGAATTGGCAATTATGTCGTGCACGCTGATATGATCGATATACAACCTGGGGCATAATCAGGTAATACGCTAGATTCTTCAATGACTAAAGAACGACGAAATAGCTCACAAACAAGTAGCATGGCATCCTGATCACTGTGGGTGAACTAAATCTCCATATCTAATTAACAAATTGAGAGGAATCCTTTGGTTTTCAACAATCACATCACAGGAAACATGCTCTGCAATTATTAAGTCAAAAGAATTCATAGACGAAAACTACTCTAGCGCACACCACTTAGGAAATATCCTGATCCCAAGACTAAGAAATAAAAAACTCTCCACTGGTTGACAGTATCAATGCTACACAATATATAGTACTTGCACCTCTTGACAGATGTCATACCATGAATTGTGTTTCCTCTATAATAACCACTCAGTAAAAAGTATTTACCAACCCTAGTAGAATGTTTATTGAAAAAGAAAAGAACATTCAAGCTGAAACACTAAAACATATGATCCATCCAAATTAAAGTCAAGTCTTAAACAAGAAACTACACCAGCCCACAAACACAAAATCAAAATTCACGATATGCAAGAAAATTAATATTGTTAAATCATATTACTCAAGTTTAACCTAATGTAACAAGTACATCACTACAACAGTAAATTACATAATCATGCAATGACAACTTCAAGACAGGAGCAACAATATCCACAATTCAAACAACGCAAACCACCAATTGAGAAAAGAGAAAAAAAAAAGCATAAAAATTATTTCTTATTCTGAGAACATAAAAAGAGAGAGAGAGAGAGAGAGAGAGAGAGAGAGAGAGAGGGAAGAGCAGAACTCACTAGCTTAATTGCCACCTCCTCATTAGTCTGAATATTTGTTCCTGTACCCATGAAAGAAACCAACAATCAACACTTAACCAGTGAAACTTACACCCAAAAAACATATAACATAATTTATTTAAAAAAAAAAAAAACTAGAAATTACCAAGATAGATCTCTCCAAAGGATCCACTGCCTATCTTCCGACCTAATCGATACTTGTTTCCCACTCGCGGCTCCATCGACGAACCTAGGTTTCAGATATTTTACCCCCTCAGCAAACCAAATTCATCAGCAAATCAAACCCTAGAAAAACCAACACCGAGATCCATCGGCTACTTAAATTGGATTTGGATCTAATAAACTGAGTGATTAATGAGATTAATTTCCCTCTTTCAAGAGAACGAACACTAGGGTTAGGTCTAAAGCGGATGAGCAGAGAGAAGAAGAAGAAGAAGAAAAGGAAAATTCTCTATACTTTGTCTCTCGCCATATATATTACTCTGTGTGTCTGCGCGCGCGTTGGAAGGTTTCCTTGTTTTGATGGGAAAAAAAGTAAAGGGCGGTGAAAAACACGCGTCTGTTTGGCGAGTGGAAAAGAAATAGAAAGAAGGATTGGATGGATTTAGTTCGCGTGCGGGGGCCGTGATCACGTGACGTCCTTTTTTTCCAACCTGTTGAGATTGGATATGTCACGTGATTCAATTATCCACACCCATTTTTTTCTTGCAAGTCCTTTCTTTTCTATTTTTTTCAAGTCAGTTATGTAAATTGATTGGAAAAAAACTCTGTACTAAACCAATATGAATTTTCTATACAAGTTGCATATCATTTGTCCATACGTGTAGATTTTACAAAAAGAAAATGAATTATATATACACAGCAATTAATTAATTCAATGTAATAATTTTGAAATACAGAATCTTGGTGATAACAGTCTCTGTCCTTTAATATATTCATAGCGCGTGTTAATTCCTATTGAATGATTCTTATTAATGCTCTTGTTTTTTTAAAAAAATAATTAAGTAAATTATTAAATCTGAATAGCAAAAAACAAAGAGTTCAATATTATTAATCAATCATTATAATAATCAACTATTTTTTTTGAAGAAGATTATAATAATCAACTATGAACAAACAAGTATTTTCATTTAGGAAAATACACACATTTATAATTGAACTGGAACCATGACCTCCTCAATGACTTTGTTTTGCCTTTCTAGAAATTTTCCTCAGCCATTTTATTGTAATCTTGTCATCTTGAGTTGACAAAGTTTTTGATGGATGTTGAAAATTTTTAGAATTCTTTATACGCTATTAATTACCTAGTAATTGATAATTTGTAAGTTCCATCATTATATTAAAATATACTTTTTAGGCCTATGTTAAAGCTTAACTTTGCTAATTAATCTCATAGGGCCTTGGTATCTCAAGGATAGCCTCACCCAAATGCACAATTTGTAATTTACGGGTAACCTGGACATCGTATCGTCTAGTTTCTTTTGGTTTATCCTCCTCTCACTTAGTTGAATTCAATTCGATACCCCCTAGATGTCAAATATATAGCTAGAATTGATCAACTAGGACTTCCTTCATTTAGAATTACTTGAATACATTAAATTCTTTAATTTGTTTCATCTTTTTGTAAATGTTCATATTCTAATACATAGGTTGGGATGTAACCTTAATTTCTCATGCATTTTTGGAATGTTTTACACACACACAAATAAACTTAAGCTAGAGCCTATTAGTTTTTTTTTTCCAAGTAATTGATGTTTTAGAATTGGTAATTATATTATCCCTATAAAATATATAAATTATATATATTGTACCCATGGTCCCAAAATTTTTAAAAAAACGATGCAACTCTGAACATATCTTATTGTATCTCTGCCCCATATCAGTGCTTCGTAGTTATTAGTGCACATAAACCATCAAACCAAAAATTAACAAATGACATTGTACATACATAGCAAGGTTACTCTTGCAATATCTTTATGGATTTTACTAGCATAAACTTTCTTCAAATTCCATTTCTTGTTAAATATTGAGATCATCAAGAACGAATTGTTTTTGGTATGGACTGAAAGCAAAACCCAATTAACTAGTATGAGTAAATAATAATTGCAAACATCATTAATGTTAACGATTTATTTAGTGGAAAATCGATCCACCTAGATAAAACCACATTTTTCTTATGCGTATGCTTTTAAATCTTAAATATTTATTCATGTCGTGAATCGTGATCAAGAAAAAAAAATCTTTGTTTTTCTCGGTACACTTGTCTTTTTTTTTTTGGTCCTATTTTGTCAAATAAACTCATTCTTTGAGTCCATCATATTTTTTCTCTCAGGATTTTGAATGATAACAAATTATTATCATTTCACTTTATATATATAGTACAAGTTTGGTGATTTTATTTCCTATAATTGTGTTTTTCATTCCTTCTAAACCAAATCCATTATTTCAGGCACCAATTTGTTGGTTAGGTGAAGCTTCTCACCCGGACAGTTGCTAAAGGAAATCTGGAACCTTTCCTCAAAAAAAAAAAAAAAAATCTGGAACTTAATAATAAAAAAATGGGGTAAGTTGAATATAGTTTGACAAGTTAAGAAGTAGATACATTTTTAAGTCAACTTTGATAAAAACTTGATTGCTGTTGTACTGCTCAATGTTTAGGTTAAGATTTTTTCGCCCCTCTCCTCCAATCTCTCTCTATAACCTTAGAAAAAGTGGTCGTCCTTTGTCATCATCTGTTGACGTGCGTTTTGGTCAACAAGCAAAAATATGTAAGGGATTTAACACGTGGAAATATAAACGTGCGTAACGTATATTTATTTTTGGCTAATTCTGCCTTTTTTGTATTCTGCCGAACCGGATTATTGGGGTCGGTCTTTCTTATAGTTTGTTACAGTTGCCTCCTTCTCTTTTTTCTCTTTTTCAGACTTTTTATACCCCTTTGAGTAAGTGGGTTTACAATAGTCATCTTTGCACTAACTATTCATTAATTAGTAAAATAATTAAAGAAAGACACATGTCCCTCTATAGTTGTGCATGTCGATTAAAACTTGCCACTTGTCGACTTCTCTTCATAATTCTCTAACATGTGGCGCTTTCGATACCAATAAAGCGTTAAGCATGGGCGTGTGATTATTTTTACGGTCATCGCGCGCGTGCGTTTCATATTGAAATTTGGGCTCGGGGCTTGGCGGCCGTGTTTGCGGTTGGGCTGCGCGGTTGGGCTCGATAGCGGGCGAGCCTAATTCGTGACGTGTCGTCGTACATCATTGTTGACGCACCCGCAGTCGCTACTCGGATATGTGTCGATCGATGACGTGGATTAATTTCTTCGGCTCGGCTCGGTGTCATCAAAGGCCCCCAAGTTTGACTCCGAGAGAAGAATTTTTGACGCGTCGAGTTAAACTTTAATGCTAATGATGAACATTTAATGGGGAAACGGATCTCTCAAAGGTTTTGTCCTTTCCTGGCACCTGTCTCGTAGTGATTAATGCCCTGAAACGGCGCATTTAATTGGGTTGCCATAATGAGCGGACACGCGTGGCATCTCGTGGTTGGACCAATCTTGCGCAGAACCAAAAAGTTACGTCGATTCTTCGGCGGGCGTGGGGACGCGACGTTTTTACGACATGTTTGACGGCTTTTGAGCTTTTAAAAGGAGCGTCCTTTCGAATAAACGCCTCGTTTATCGAGGAAACTCATCTATAAATACCTTTGTTTCCCTCCATTATTCACTTTCGCAACCATTAACCCTCGAGCTAAAGTAATTAAAACCGAAAGCGAAATTTGGTCGGCTTCCCAAGTTCGTAGACTTCGAACTTAGGTATTTTTTTCGAAATACTCTTCCTTTACCTATAAATGTCTTCTTTTGAAGATAGTAGGAGTCGTAGTTATAGTGTAGAAGTTGAAATTGAAGATCCTCCATCTCAACCCTCTGTTTATTTTTCACCAAAGACGATCTCCGTCTCACGGCCCGAGCATTATTCGGATATCTTCTCCGGATTTTTCACGAGGTGGAACGTCCTTGGAGCGGACGATACTATCTTTGACCCGACGCCAAAATGACCGGCTTTTAGAGAAGGATTGTATCACCCGGACTAGTACAAGAGAATTCCGGTGAAGAATCGCCAAGTGTTGATTCTAAACCGCACCCGGCGGAAAGAAGAAGATATGGATCCATCTCGAGCGGGCGTGACAACGTAGAGCGGGTAGATGAACCATCCGGGATTCGAGGCCGGAGAGGCCACTAGGGCCCATAGCCACCGTAATGGCGACGGCCGGCAGGAGGAGACCCTCGTCTTCGTGTCGAGCCTCGGTGGGCGCCGAGTGACATAAACGATATCCCGAGCATGTTGATGATTCGGGAGGTGGATGAGTTCGGCGGATGTACCATATTCCAAGTGGTATCTATTTTTGGGTACCGGGACGGCACTTAAGTTCCCGACCCACCGAGGAGGGTTGCACGGCAGTATTTGCCGCTAGCCTTCTATATGGTTTGAGATTTCCACCGCCGCTTTCCTTACGCGGTGGTTTTGCAAGTGGGGTATGCATCCGGCCCGGTGTACCCTATTTCTTGGGCGAGATCATCGGCCTCCGGTGATGTTTCACCTGAAAAAATATCCTCGTCCCAAATTTAAGGAGATGAACGAGCTCTTTGTATGGCGCGCGACTCCATCGTCTCGGGGCCAGCCGTCCGGGTGGTATTATGTCTGACCCGACCGGGGTATCCTGGACGGTTTGGTGGAAGGTCTCCTTCTTCTCTCAAAGGAGTGGAAGGATAAATGGTTCTGGTGAGCGGCGAGTGGCAAGCTCGCGTGGGAGATGGAGAAAGGGAGACCGTTCTTCATCCCCATCAAATTTTGTTTTTCGATTCTGATAAGTCTTATCTTTTTCCTTTCTCTCTTTTTGTTGTTTCATCGTTTCCTTTTCGTAATTGTCTTTTCTTTTCACCTTTATAGGAATCGGGCATCAAAGGGGCCTCTGTCGCCACCTTTATTCGAAGGTCGAGAACATCCAGGCCCGGAATCATGGACGGCGGATTGAGAGATTGGCTACCGAGGCCAACTTGGCCGCAATGGTTTGAGGCTGCTGCGCCCGCCGACCCCGGCCGAGGGGGGCTCGGGGCGAGGCGGCCGAGCGGGAGGTGGAGGTCGAGAGAGAGCCTCAACATGAATCCTCCCTGTAATGAAGAAGACGGCCCCATTCTCCCGGGGGAGCAAACCGGGGGATCGAGCGAGTTGCGCCGTCTCCTGTGATGACTAGTCCTGTGGGCAGACCATCTGCGCCCGTAGGGCAGACACAGACTCCAGAGCCGCCGAGTGCGGCTGCCGTTCGAGGTAAACATTGTATTTTTCACATTTCCTTTTGAAATGTCTTTTTGTTTTCTTTTGATCTTCTAACGGTGGTTGCTTTGTGCAGGGCGTGGCTTGGATTTGCGTGCACGCCTTCGCAGCGTGAGGAACACGGCGCGGCGAACTCGGGCGGCTGCCGATCAACCTGCGGATGTGGAGGCGGCTCGGAGAAGATATCCGGCGGTAACGTCCTGCTAATGGAGTCTGGAGGCGGTCGGCCTCCTCTTCAAAGGAGAAGAGGGGGAATTGTGATGGAGGAGCCTGATCAGACTGAAAGGGTTGGTCGAACGGCGCCCGAACATCCTGAACAGCCCCCAGAAGAGGGAGGTCCGCGAACTTTCTCGGATGACCTCGGCAGAGAAGGTCATTTCATCCCTCCAAGCCAAGCGAGGGATGAATATTGCGAGGGAATGATTGGACTACGCCCTCGATGGTTTGTGGAATTCGTTCGATGTGCCACGCCGACAGAGGAGCAATCGAGAGTTTTACCGGGCGGTCGGGCCGCGATGAGTGTCCCGGCTCGTGCCTGGACAAAGGCATCGAGCAATTGCCATCGGAGACCGCTTCGAGATCAAGAAGAACAAATTCGATATGCCATGGCAATGTCTGGGGCGGATGATTGGCTCTTATGGCATGCGGTTGGGGAACTCGCGAGCTAGAGAAAAAATATGCCGACCGGAAAGGCGGCACGGGGACCTGCGGGAGGCCTACGCCACCCTTTAAAGGGTACAAGAATCACTAAAGACCCAGCCGATGAGGCTACGGCTCGGGCCAACTCGAGAAAGAAAGCTGCGGAGGGCCGAGGCGAGAGCGAGATCAGGCCCCGCAGGGGTAGAAGAAGAGCTTAGGGCTAAGGTCGTCGCCGAGCCGAACGTCTTTGCCCATTTGCCGGGCCACGAAATGGAGAGTCGCCTAGCCGATGTGCGCAGGAGGAGGCCAAGAAAGCGTCCGTCGGCAAACGAGGAAGTTCGCAGACAGTGCGGTTGAAGCTTACAAAGACTTCGAGGAGTATGCATTCATGTTAACTGCGGCACGCGACCAAATAGAGAAATTCTTGATTTAATTAAGGGCGGGCGTCTTGTTGCTCAGCTTGAGGAAGATTTGGCCCTCCCAGAGGCTGATCTCGATGCCCTTCGGCCGAACTTTGACGAGGCTCCTAATGCTCAAGTCTCCCCTCCTCCGGACGTGGAAGAAGTCGCCTCCCGCGGTGCCGTTGAAATTCCGCCCCGCTCGCCTTGATGTTTGCCTCTTTTTATTTACATGCTTTCATATGTACTCGTAGGTAGGTAATTTGGCTTCGTGCCTTAAGATGTAATGGGCTCCGACCTCCCTTCTGTAAATACTTTTAAAGTAGCAATGAACTGTTATTTTCCTCACCTGTGTGTGTGTTTCAAGCTTTTTGTATATGCTTGGCTCTTTTCCTTTTTGTAAGATTGTCGCCTGTCTTCTTTTTCTTTTTATATTCCCAAGTACGGGGCTCGGTTCCCAGTGCTCCTGAATAAGGGGCTTTACTCGCCTTAATTGATTCTTGTACCCGGTATATAAACCTGACCTTTATTTTGTTATTTGAAATTTGGTGTATGAACCGAGTCTTTGTTTGGCGCCCGGTGTGTACATCGAATCTTTGATTTGCGCTTGGTGCGTAACCAAGTTTTTGATCCGTGCTCGGTGCGTAACCAAGTCTTGGTATTGTGCTCGGTACGTAACCAAGTCTTTATTTTGTGCTCGGTGCGTAACCGAGTCTTTGTTTTGTGCTTGGTGCATAACCGAGTCTTTGTTTTGTGCTCGGTGCGTAACCGAGTCTTTGTATTGTGCTCGGTGCGTAACCGAGTCTTTGTATTGTGCTCGGTGCGTAACCGAGTCTTTGTTTTGTGCTCGGTGCGTAACCGAGTCTTTGTTTTGTGCTCGGTGCGTAACCGAGTCTTTGTTTTGTGCTCGGTGCATAACCGAGTCTTTGTTTTGTGCTCGGTGCGTAACCGAGTCTTTGTTTTGTGCTCGGTGCGTAACCGAGTCTTTATTTGTAAGGATAGATCCGTCTTGTGGGTGGGTATGTTGCCCTTTTTTCATCGTGCAAAGGGACGTACGAGATGACGTTTCGGCCTTCAGCTTAAGCCGAGGCGATTTTTACTGTCCTCGGCACATAGCCGAGGTGAGTAAAACTTCGTTTCCCTTTAGAGAGCTCACGAAATATCAGATGAAAGGATAATTCCTTGGACTCCTATCTGGATCATAAACCGAGATCTTTATTGATAATACCGCTTTCGTATGCTACATTCCATGGATGCATAAAATTTTCTCCACTCAAATATTCTAGCTAGTACGCCCCCGGATAAGACATGGTGACCAAATGGGCCCTCCCGTGTCGGCTTCAATGGGTCAGGTTGAACACCCGTTATCTTTTTCAACACAAGATCGCCGACCGAAATCTTCTTTTCTTTTACTTTCGAATTGTAGTACCTTTCACTCCTTTGTTTATACACATTTTTCATCTCAAGATCGCACCTTTTTGTTCGAGCGAGTCTAGCTCGGCTCGAGCGCAACCTCATTCTGATTTTCTTCAAAATTTGCGATTCTCAAAGGTAGGGGCTCCGATCTCAACAGAATCACCGCCTCGGCTCCATAAAGCAAAGAAAAAGGTGTTTCTCCGGTGGCCGCTCGATCGTCGTTCAGTATGACCATAATACACCGGTAGTTCCTCCGCCAATTACCTTTAGACTCCTCCAATCTCGCCTTCAAGGTATACTTGAGTATTTTATTAACGGCCTCAACTTGTCCGTTCGATTGGGATGGTATGGAGTTGAGAAATAGTTTTTGATGCGGAAACCTTCACAAAATTTGAAACCTTCGGTTATCGAATTGTTTCCCATTATCTCAGTAACAATCGAATGTGGTATTCCGAATCTACGGATAATGGATTTCCATACAAAGCTCACAATCTTTTCCTCATCTATTTTTGCCGGAGGTTCCGCCTCGGCCCATTTTGTGAAATAATCCACCGCCACAATGGCATACTTGACGCCCCTTTGCCAAAGGGGGAGTGGTCCAATGAGGTCCATTCCCCATTTGGCAAACGGCCATGGGCTAAATATGGAGGTAAGTTGCTCGGGATGATATCGACTGTGGTGCAAATTTTTGGCACCTCTCGCATCTTTTGACGAGGTCGGTTGCATCCTTTCTTAGGGATGGCCATAGTACCCTTGCCGTATTAATTTATAGGCCAACGTTTGGCCCCAGCGTTGGTTGCCGCATATTCCCTCATGAACCTCTCGAAGTGCATAATCTGCATCCGTCTCGAGAAAGCAGCGTAGGAGTGGGACGGAGTATCCTCGTTTGTATAGGATGCCGTCTACTAGTGTAAACCGAGCCGCTTGAGTTCGTAGTGTTACGCCTCGGCTTTGTTTTCGGTTGAACTCCTTTCTCTAAATACTTTGAACGATTGGGGTCATCCAAGTCATTCGGCGGTTTTGATTGTATATATTTTCTTTGCACCAAGTGACGGGGCGGAGATAGTTGTGTGACAAAGACATCCGTGATGGCATCATCCGTCCCTGGATCGAGCCGAGCCGAGCTAAGGCATCCGCGCTTGCATGTTCTCGGCTCGGGGCACATGTAAGACTTTTGTCTTAAAGTGTGATAATCTCTTCTTGACCAAATCCAAATATTGTGCAATTTTTGCTCTTTAAGCGCCAGACTCGCCGTTGATTTGATGAACGACCAACCGAGAATCGCTTGCACCAATAGTTGTTTTAGGCCCATAGAGGCGCCATATCTAAGCTTTGCCAGAGCGCCTCATATTCGGCTTCATTGTTCGTTGCGGGGAACTAAATCGTATGGCCGAAAGCAAAGAGCATTTTTCATTTGGATCGATTATCACGATTCCGCCCCCTGCTCGGCTGCGGTGGAAGAGCCAGCGAATAATTTCCATTCTTGGTCTTCCATAACTTCCAATCGTATGGAAGGTGTGAATTCGACCACAAAGTCGGCTAAAGCCTCGTCCTTTTATTGCGATGCGTGGTTTGTATTCGATATCAAACTCACGGCCAGTTCGACGGCCCACTTGATCATCCGTCCCGGAAGTATCGGGTCGGTGTAGTACTTGTTTCAATGGATAGTTTGTCAAGACTATAACCTTGTGCTCTAGAAAATATGGGCGGAGTTTCCGCACCAGATGACTAGCGAATAAGCCAATTTTTCCATTGGTGGATAGCGGAGTTCGGCGTCATGTAACGCTTGGCTGGTGTAGTAGACTGGATGTTGAATAGAACCATCTAACCTGATTAACACCAAACTGATGGCGTATTCGGATACCGCTAGGTACAAATACAAGTCCTCCCCTTGGATAGGTTTTTGCAATATAGGAATTGAAGAAAGGTGCTGCTTGAGGGATTCGAAGGCAGCTTGTGCTTGCTCAGTCCATTCGAAATTTTTACTCTTTTTTATAATTTCAAAGAAGGGTTTGCACTTGTCCGTGGATCGCGAAACAAATCGGTTAAGGGCGGCCAATCGACCTGTTAGGCTTTGTACCCTTTTTACAGAGTTCGGTGGTTCTAGATCGATGATGGCTTTTATTTTATCTGGGTTGGCCTCAATTCCCCTTTGGCTGACCATATACCCCAGAAATTTGCCCGAGCCGACCCCAAACGTACATTTTCTCGGGTTTAACATCATCTTGTACTCTCTCAAAACGGCGAACATTTTATTAAGATCGTTCAGATGATCAGATATGTACAGTGATTTTACCAACATGTCATCTACATATACTTCCATAGTGTGACCTATCATTTTCTCAAACATCTTATTTACTAACCTTTGATAGGTCGCACCAAAGATTCTTCAATCCGGGCGGCATCATCTTGTAACATGTAATGAGATTCCCCCGAGCGAGAGAAGAATGATGTATTTTCTTCATCTTTCGGTGCATCCGTATTTGGTTGTAACCCGAGTATGCATCCATGAAGCTCATCGATTCGTGTCTCTGCCGTGGCATCCACCATATAATCAATATTTGGCAATGGATAACCGCGTCCTTAGGGCATGCTTTGTTAAGGTCGGTAAAATCCACGCACAGGCGCCACTGGCCATTGCTCTTCTTTACCAAAACGGGATTGGCAACCCATCGGGGATAGAGGGCTTCCCGGATGAATCGATTGTCTATCAACTTGTTTACCTCGGCTTCGAGTCTTTGCGCTTGTCTGTCGGGCCGAGCTTACGCTTTTCAACAATCAAGCGGAATGTTAGATCAATATTGAGGCGGTGGCATGTATACTTAGGGTCAATTCCGGGCATGTCTGCATGAGTCCACGCGAAGACATCAAGATTATTTTCCAAAAACTCAATCATCTCGGTTCGATATGGTTCTGGGAGATCATGACCAATACGCATTGGCGCCCCTCGCTGCCTTCCAACATTGATTGTATCAATCTATTCTACGATTCCGCCTGTTTTCTTTTCTTATTCTCCCCTCTTTGATCTGCAGGGGCAAGTCGTCTTCATTGGCCGGCTCGTTCTTGATCACGGCTCGCCTTCTTCCATCATTGGCTCTTTCCCGGTCGACGACTGGATTACCCTCATGAACAATCACATATTTCCGCTCGGACTCCTCCTTGGCGGGATCGTCTTGTGTGGTTCCACTAGTTTGTCCTCGTTCCGCCACATTAATCTCTACCGGTCGGAGTTTGAGAGAGCATTCTCGCGACTCCCTTTGATTCCCTTTATGTATAGCTTCGCCATCGGATGTTGGGAATTTTATACAAAAATGATATATTGAAACGATTTGCTTTTATATGATAAAGCAATGGCCTCCCAATGATAGCATTGTACTCTGAATCGGCATTGATTATTTTGAATGTTGTCATGACGGTTCGTTTATGCAATCCTTGTCCCATTTGGATGGGCAAATTAACTTCCCCGAGCGGGACTATCCTTCCTCCTCCAAACCCTAGAATGCTATCGTTGCATGGACGGATATAACTATCGTCCACGTTCAATCTTCAAACGCTTCGGACATAAATGATCGACGAATAGCTTCCGGTGTCGATCAAAATTCTATGGACCTAATACCCAAAATCGGTGCAAGAATGACCGAGGGTCCGAATGAGGATGGACCACCTGGTCGACATCCGCATCCGAGAACACAAAGTGGCCGGTGGGTCGGCCTTCCTTGATTTCCGCCACCTGAACTTGTCTTTCGGCGTTGGCTACCTGTCTAACATCAACTTTCCTTTTTCTGTTGTAGCGGCTATCCTCGGCTGTGTTAGTATTGATTCGATTGACACTCGACATCATGAGGATCTCCTCCCTGGTTTTCGCAGAGGTGGCGGCAGGAGAGCTGGATTGGTTACGCGCTCCGGATTGACACTTGAGCGATCTTGGTGGGGCGGTAGTTCATGAACGTATCTTTTAAGACCGCCTTGCCAAACAATCCGCATAATTTCTCGATTAGATCTCGGCACTCATCGGTATCGTGACCTATAGATTTGTGGTAGGCACAATACCGTCGTGAATCTAATTTTGTCGGCTCGATCTTCAAAGGCCGAGCCGGAGGTAACAAATTTAGACCCTGTACTTCATTCCATATGGTTGATGGAGTGTGGGTCAAAGTACTCCTCTCGGTCGGCAAACCTCGGCTCGCTTCCCGGCGAGCCCTAAATCCGGTGGTCGGGTTTTCCGAGAATGGCCGGAATCCCGACCCCCCCCATGCTTTGGTTCTTTCCTTCCATCCTTTCTCACGTCCCCGGCCGATGCTCGGGCGGTTACTTTGCCATGGCTTCTTCCGCGCAAAATATGGCGTTACTGCGCGGACCAAAAATTCCTGGTACAAGGTCGCCCCGATTCGTGGATGGAGTAATTAAACCATGTTTCGGGGCGATCCAGGCCATGGCCGTGATCAAAATGGCGTCATCCGACACCGGTTCCATCTCTCGAACTTGTTTGTTGAACCGAGAAATATAGCTTTTCGGGGCTCGTCCTTCCCTTGTTTGATGTTCACGAGGAGTCCTTAGGTGCGGCTCGGACTTTGGATGTTAAGAAATGCGTCGTAAAGCGCGAGGCCGATCCCCCATGCCTGAATGGATCCCTGTGGTAGGGTCCTAAACCAACGGTGGGCTCGGTCGCCCAAAGTTAGGGGAAGGCCCGCAAGGATGGCATCACTAGGGACGTATGCATTCCATCCATGCTAAGTACTTGTGAACGTGAGTGGTCGTGGTCGGTTGACCTGGGATTTTCAACTTTGGCGGTAATGGAGTCGCGAAATTCCAGGAAAATGGCGACATAACAACAACGGGGCCGGTTCATTACTTGGGGCGGTCTTGAGACTGTCGCGCCCCGGACCGCCTTCCACCGTTCGACGACGACGCAGTGGTGTATTTCTACATCTCGTTCTCGCCATAGGCTAGGGCCTTGATCCGATTGACCCCAAGTGCTCCCGCTCATCCGGAAACCTAAGCGGAACTTATCGATCGAGTGGGGCGAAAAGGATCAACTCGGTCGTCCGGCGAACACCGAGTGGGCATGATGATGTCGTGATGGCTCCTGTGCGACTCTACTATACGACTTTGCCCTTCTTCATCTCCTCGCGGCGCTTCATCACGACGGACATGTTGTTCATTACCCGAATCGGCTTCTTGGCCGTCATGCGGCCCGGGAATTTGAGGATTAATGTTAACATTTAGTTGTGGGTTGAGTGGGTTAGTATTTGCAAGGAGTGGAGGAGGTGCTTGAGAGTTTGTGGTAGCAAGAGTTTGTGATATGAGTTGGTTCATTTGTTGTACAAAAGTTGGGTTGGCAATTAGGCGAGCGAAAGGAAACAAAGTAGTGCTCCCCGCCTCTGTTTGGGGTATATTTTGGCCATTAGTAGTCGGCGGTTTTGGTTGTTCGATGTTGCTCTTGATCAAACGAGCATTTCTCGATGGTGACTCATTTTGTCATTATGAAAAAGCCAAACGTTAAACTTTACCTGGTTTTTACTTAACTTGCTTTTGCTTGGAATTCCTGATCGGACCAATACGGGCCCTCCTTCTAGCGCCAATTTGTTGACGTGCGTTTTGGTCAACAAGCAAAAATATGTAAGGGATTTAACACGTGGAAATATAAACGTCGTGCGTAACGTATATTTATTTTTGGCTAATTTCGCTTTTTTTGTATTCTCATTGGGATTATTGGGGTCGGTCTTTCTTATAGTTTGTTACATTTGCCTCTCTTCTTTTTTCTCTTTTTCGTACTTTTTATACCCCTTTGAGTAAGTGGGTTTACAATAGTCATCTTTGCACTAACTATTCATTAATTAGTAAAATAATTAAAGAAAGACACATGTCCCTCTATAGTTGTGCATGTCGATCAAAAAACTTGCCACTTGTCGACTTCTCTTCATAATTCTCGACATGTGGCGCTTTACGATACCAATAAAGCGTTAAGCATGGGCGTGTGATTATTTTTACGAGGTCACACGCGCGTGCGTTTCATATTGAAATTTGGGCTCGGGGGCTCGGCGGCCGTGTTGCGGTTGGGCTCGTGTAGCGGTTGGACTCGTGTAGCGGGCGAGCCTAATTCGTGACGTGTCATCGTACATCATTGTTGACGTCACCCGCAGTCGCCTACTCGGATATGTGTCGATCGATGACGTTGATTAATTTCTTCCACTCGCTCGGTGTCATCATCATCTTCCCTCAATGGGAGAATGAGGGGAGAGATTTCTCATTTCACTTTTATTTGTGTTCTTGTTTAGTTCTTATTTTGTCTCCCTTTGCTTGAGTTTTTGTCTCTCATTAAGTGAAAGTTGGACGGCCCCATAATATGTGGTGGTTCATGTTTTATGTTGTTCGGTTTTTCGTATTTCAAATTAATTGTTCTGTTGTGAGAGTTTTGTGCGAGAATAATTAGATGATCCATTACCGGATTATTAGTGACATACATTGTACATGACTTGTCATTGGATTTTCGATTCTCGCTAGATCAACTAGATCTATATAAGTTTAAAATATGTTTATGATTTTGTAAGTCTTATAGTTTTGATCTTTGTAATCAATTGTAAAATTCTTCTACATAATAAAATTGGTTCATTCTAAAAATATATATAGGTTAAGATTTTGGAGTAAAAAATGAAGAAAAAAAGATTCGTCTTATTTAATAGGCATAAATTCTATTTCCAAGGGTTCTCTTCTTTGTTACCAAACCTCCCTAGCATCGTGTAAACAAAATTTCAATTCAAACATTAAAGGAAGTGATTAATTAAAACTGAACATTATTTTGAATTGTGAGAGTTCATAAGATGTCTCAAAATCAATGTTTTAAAAAGTGTTAAGTACTAGGCATGCGGCAGACTAGGGCCCAGCACCTAGACGGGGTATAGATAGAATTAGGTGGGGTTTAATTAGAAGAATAACATAGTCGACCAAGGGAAGCCTAGCGTCTAGGAGAGCTAGACGGAGATTTTTAGAAAATCGATTCAAATACTTGATATAAGTTATTGGAGAAGTATTTTTAAAGTTCTATCTAAGGGAGTGCTCCAAAATACTTATAAAAAGTAATAGTCAGCTTTTGAAACGTTGATCAGGGTGCGATTAGATATATTTTTATTTTAAAAATTTTCTTTTTGCTAGAGAATAGTGCTAAAAAGAATTGGAAGAAAAAAGATGAATTTTGAGAGTGTGATTGGATATGAGATGAAAAAGTAATCATGAATGTTGATTTGAAATAAAAATAGTAATATGGTGATTCGATATGATTGGTAGTTAAAAATGTGTGAGTGAGTGAATGTTAGAATTTGTGGGAGGCGTGTAATAATGGTTAATTGTTTTTGAAAAAGCGTGTAGATGTGATTGATAAGACAAAAAGTGAAAGAGAGTGAATAGTGTATTTTTCAAAAATTTCGTAAACAATTGCATGTTGGGTTGAATAAAATTCTCTAACGGAATAAAAATGAAAATATTTTAATATCCAATCGCTACGAATCTTCAAGAACTTTGATTTTCTGAATTAGAAGTTTGTTGATGGAATCGATCCTTCAATCTTTCTCCAAGACGAATTTTACTTCAATAAACATTAGCTCGAGGCCTTGATGCGACTCCTTCCCAAAATCAAATGCTAGGACTTGAATTGAATCCTCAATGAACGCCTTGGATGCCACTTGAACACCGGGATATCCTTGAATTTGACTTCCGAGTAGAGAGAATTTCACCTCCTTTCATTCTTGGACTTCTTCTTCACCAAACTGTGATTTAATTCCCTAAGAATGACCTATATTTATACTTGTAGGAGATGGGTCTTGGATAAATCATGGGATATAAAAGCTTGATTTAATTGGCCACTTAATATGTGATATTTATCTATCTTTTTAATCACAATATGTGATAATTATAAAAAGAGACAATGATCACATCCATATCTTATCAAGATAAGTCATAATCTCCAACGATTTGAGATAAATATCAACTTAAATCTTGATCTCCAAAGATTGGGATTGACACTTGGCAATTGTCAATACACCATAAATTTTATGTCTACAAATGGCCCCTCGAGACTTGTCACGTGCATTTGTTTTGACAAATATGAAAGTGAGCAAGTCTCGAATTCTCTCATCTGATGATCAACTCACAACATTTACTTGGAACATAGAATAGTTTAAACTCATTGTGGACAAATTAAATTTGCACCAATCAGACGATGACACATGTGAAATTCTATATTAAATATCAATCTTATAATTTCTATTTATATTTTAGAATTTAATTAAATTTAATTTCTAATTTAAATAATTAATTAATTAATATTTTAATATATATTTGGTTGGCCAATTAAAGTTTGTCAAATGTCAAATTCTTATCAATCAAGATTTATCTTGATAAGTCATTATCTCTTTTGATAATTATCACAATTTGTGATTAAAGAGATAATGTTAAATCTTGAAGAACCAATCAAATCGAAGTCTTCACCATATGAGTTATCTAAGGACCCCTCTCATACGAGTATAAATAGGGGCCATTCTCAAGGAATTAAATCACAATTCGAAGAGAAGAAATCCAAGCAAGAAGGTGGTGGAAAAAATTCTCTCAAGTCAAAAAGAACAAATTCAAGGAGATCCACGGTGTTCAAAGCGAAATTCAAGGCGTTCATCACAGAGTCCACTCAAATCACGGCGTTTGATTCAGGAATAAGCTTTCAAGCCCTCGAGTTAATGTTATTGAAGTCAAATTCATATTGGAGAAAGATCAAAGAGTCAAACCCACCAAGAAGGTTTCAAGTTTAAAAGTCAAATATTATTAATATTCCACGTTGATTCGAGATTAAGCTTTCAAGCCCTCAACTAACGTTATTAAAATTCAAGTTTAAGTTTGGACAAGATCAAACTGAAGAGTTCAACTCCAAATTCTCAAATTTTGGATATTTTTTTCTTGAAGAAAATAATCAGAGGAGAAATAGAGATTGTAATCTATATTTTTCATTTTAATTAATATAAACTTAATTTGTACATTTTTTCTTGTTTGTTAATTGGCAGACAATAAAAATTTATGTTACACTCATATCAAAGAGTTCTTTAATTTATATATAGTTTATACTTATATCAAGGAGCTTTCATTTAAATTTGAGATATGACGATATTTTATGCTCGTATCATTGAGTTTTCATTTAAATTTGAAATATATTGATAGTTTATACTCATATCAATAAATATTCATTTGAATTTGAGATATATTGATAGTTTATACTTGTATCAAGGAGTCTTCATTTGAGTTGGGCATACATTGATAGCTTATACTACCACCAAAGAGTCTTCATCATTTAAATTTGAGATATGTTGATAGTTTATACTCGTACCAATGAGTTTTCATTTATATTTGAGATATAGACCTTTTATACTCATGCAAAGGATTGTGATTGATAGTTTAAGTTCTTATCATGGAGCAGAATATAATTTGATAATATTAGATAGTTTATGCTCGTTTCTAGGAGCATTGAGAAGTTCAAGAGGACTCCACTTCTTCATCTTCACTTCATCATCACTAACATCACTTGGGAATTCTTGTTTGTCAAAATTCAAGCTTATCTCAATGGCATGCACACGAGTTGCTAATTCTTCAAAAATCGTTGGGTTGGTTCCGTGAAGTATGTTGCATAGGCCCAATGTATTCTTTGGATACACATCCTAATTGAAGTTTCTGATAGTTTATCTTTACAGTTGAGGCTTAAGTCTCACCTGGGGATGGCAATGGGATGGGGCGAGGTGGGTACTCAAATTATCATACCCGCCCCGTCCATCCCACGGGGTGGGTTGGGGTAGGACAAAATGGGAAAAATATAAATCTATATCATAAAAAATACAATAATTCAAATAAAAAGTAACAATAAACAAGAAAAATAAATTATTATGAACTTGTAATATATTTATAAGCATATTTATAAATTTTCTTGTCTTGTATATTGTTTTGTTAATACATATTATTCATTAAAAAATATAATTTCTAATGTATATATGTTACATATAATATTAGGTACATATATATTACATTGTCAAATATATTAGACATGCAAAACATATAAAAACATATATTTTGTATATTTAAAAAAATAAAAATATTAGGCGGGCGGGCGGGGGGGGGCGGGTTGGGTACTCACGGGCGGAAGTGATAGCCAAGCCCCCCCACTCCGGTCATGGGACGGGCTGACCCAAACACCACGGGTCGAGGTGGGTTAGTGCGAAATTTCCATCTCTAGTCCCTCCGACGATTTCTGTGGTAAATGAGTATGACATACTCTTCCCTCCATTAGCGTGAGTTTGTGAATTCAGTCATGCTAACAGTTTGTCAACTACTATAGAAATGGTTGAGAAACTCTTGTTCCAACTTCTCCCAACTGTCAATTGAATTTGCCCACAAGTCGGTGTACTACTCAAATGCACTTCTCTTCAAGGACCGAACAAATTGCTTTTCTAGGTGATCTCTATAAGTTCCAACATCGTTTCACGTCTCAATGAAGTAGCCACATGCTACTTTAGATTGCCCTTGACATTAAATTGTTGGAACTTCAGTGGTTGATAACCAACAGAAATTCTCCAAGTTGTTGATTCCGTGAGTGTACGACTTGTCGTAAGTCAAAGACGACTTGGAGCTTCCATTATACTTATCTTTGATAATCCCCATGATGAAATCCTTAAATTGGGCAATTAGAATCAGTCTGTCAGACGAGACTTGTAGCTCCTTTGCTGAATCCTTTTCGCTTGTTTAGTTTGTTGCTTCGTGGACATTTCCACTTCATCTTGAGCTTCAACTTGTTTTTCCATCATGCGACTTGAATCAATGTTGTCTACTTTATTTATCATCTTCATGATTTAAGAGTTTTGCTCTATATGTGTAAAATATACGTGCATTTAAGGGCTTAATATGATATATAATTGATGCATTTGCACACATATTTATTGTATTTTACTTCGTTTCCTTAGAAGGTCATGATAATGCATATTTTTGTAACGTTTTATATGAAATGGAGCTTAAACGAAGAGATATCATTTGGAAGGACTGGACAAGATTGAATAATGCGAAGAGAAGATCGAATACACGAAGAAAACGAAGTAGAACCAATCACACGGTCAGCCCGTGTGAAACCCACATGCCCGTGTGAAATGTCCCCATGTATTTTTACACGTTTGTGCGACTTGTTCGAGGGTAGAATTTCACAGACACATCGCACGACCAGACCGTGTGGAAGGCACACGACCGTGTGGTTTGTTCGGAGCAAAAAATAGAGACCAAAATGTGTTGCATGACCAGACCGTGTGGATTGTACACGGCCATGTGAAGAGTATTTCGATTTTTGTTTCCTTTTCCCGTCAAAACTCTACAAGTGATCTCTCAAAGCACCTATATAAAGGGACCAATGCTTTGCACGAAAAATATACTTGATACATATGAAAATACACTACAATACACTGGGATTATACAAATCAACAGTCTTCTGAGAGAGGAGGGCTAATCTACCAAGAACACCACAAGGCCTTTCACATCTACGAAAGCACAAGGGTTCGAAGGCTTGGAAGGAGTATATATCCTGACAAGAAAGGTTTTTCTTTCTTAGTTTAGATCTCTTATTTGTACTTAAACGATGTCAAACTATTTGATTTCAATTTTGTCTATGAATTTGTTATCAAATATGTTGGGCTAATCTTTCTAATCCTAGGGCATAATCAAAACTGTGGATTCATGTTAAATATATATTGATTGTTATGATTTATGTGTTCTATTATATGAATTTGAATGCTTAATTCTTGTAGATCATTTGGCCAATAATTTGCATGTCATATTTGTTAGTCCATAATCCGAGAGGTGAGTTCTAACAAATGAAAATCGGGTTCAGACATAAACGAGTGTAACGTGTCGGGGACCTACATAAGTTTGTGGGGAGTATCTCAATTTAAAGATCTTTTGGGAGTTAATAATAGTTGTAACATATCGGGAGATCTATAATTGTTATTAATCAACTGTTTATGCTACATATGTGCTCATTGAATAAGCAAAGTGATAGTATTACGAACTCTCAGATAAAACTGAGCCATATTGTTACTGCTTCCAGCTGGCAGGAAACAACTGATTTATTATAGCATATCAGGGCTTATTAATATTCAGTGTGAAATTTTATGCATGCAACATAGTCATATTAAAATAACCAACATCATTAAACTACATAAGCGCCATTGTAGCTTTAAAAATGTAGATACACATGGATACACACGAGAAATGTGCAATCGATTTTGTTGAAGAATAGGAATTTGTATTGTTTTGCGCCAGTTTTCCGTGAGTTGATATTGTTATAGATGGTAAGAGATCATGTGAAATATCTTCTAAACATATCTTTGTAACCGCCACTATTTTGATGGAGGATGATATTTTGATTTGGACTAATTTACCCTTCCTCTATTGTAATTAGGAATTTAACTTATTTAGGCCTAGTTTTAATGTAGGTCATTGAAAAAGTTGATATATGGCATAGATCTGTCCCTACGTACTTATCTCGGGTGGTGGTCTCATATAATCCTCCCCCATATAGTAAGTAGTTACATATTACAAAGGAGGGTGACTTGGTAGCCCATAGGTAAGGAGGCTAAAAGTAGCCTCATGATCTCCTAGAACCTACACCTGTCTCACCAGTCATATTCACCAATAGAATTATAGAAGCCTACACTCCATCTTGCATGCTTTCACCTCTCTCCATACAAACAACCCCTTTTCCCATGCACTCAACCCTAACCCATTGGACAAAAAAAAGAAGCAAGAAGGAGGGAGAGAGGGGGTGGACGGCCAAAAGGGAGAAAGAGAATAGAAATAGAGTTTTGTGTGTAACTTGTTCCCCACTTGGTCATTCATCCGTCACTTAACCAAGAGAAAAGAAAACACAACTCTCTCCACTTTGCTGAAAGGGCCGAAAGTTAGAGGGGAGAAATGGAAGAAACTTTGTGCTTGTTGAAGCCTTCAAGTAGTAGGAAGGAAAGAAGTAGTAGAAGACCATTAAGGTAAGTGATTAAATTTTTATTTAAATACTTAACTTGTTAATGTTAGCAAGATTCACAAATTTGGTCTGTGCGTACGATGCATGTTTTGGTGTTGTAAACAAGTGATGCAACACTGCTTGAACAGAATCTGGGCGGATTTTGTGCCAGATTTGGTTCTTGGTTATTTGGCATGTTTTCTATTTTCTACAAGTTGCTGAAAATCTTAGATTACCTAATCATATTTGATTCAGCCACATTAAATAACCATTTATCATTATCCGATTACCTTCCTTGTGTAAAAGATATTCACCCACAAGAAAAGAATCGTGTTTTATTAACTTTCTTTTTTTGTAGCAAAAACTGCTTCTGAATTTCAGGAAGCGTTACTTTGAAGAGAGTCTACAAAACGAGGAGCCAGCTCTTGAACAAAACACACACAAAAGATATTGAGCTTATCATTCTTCTTAAAAAAAACCATTCGTTTCACTTTTGGTATTCTTCGGGAGAAAAAAAGGTGAAGATTTATGGTGTGGATCGACTCAACCATTCAAAGGCGATTGAAGTTGGAGGGATTCCAACAGTGTTGAGTTCTTTTGGAAGAAATATTCGGGATTAGTTAAATACAAATATTGGTAGAAATTTACAGACGGAGTCTTGGGATTTCGTAACACCAGTTATATTTGTAATAACTGCTTGTTTTCTAATCAGTGGATTGTTTCTTCCCTGGGCGTGGTCTCGTGCATTGAGATTGAGGAATCTAAGAACGTTAAAAATACTCTTGTTATTTTATTTCCACCGTGTATTCTAATTTTACTGTGCGTGTGTTTAGTGTTATAACACCACTGTCTGACACCAAAAGATTTATTTTATTAAAACATTCGGGATTAGTTAAATACAAATGTTGGTAGAAATTTAAAGAGTGAGTCTAGAAATTTCGTAAAACCAGTTGTATTTGTAATAACTGTTTGTTTTCCAATCAGTGGATTGTTTCTTCTCTAGGCGTGACCTCGTGCATTAAGATTGAGAAATCTAAGCCTGTTAAAAATGCTCATGTTATTATATTCCCCTTTGTGTATTCGATTTTCTTGTGCGTCGTTTAATGTTATACCACCACTATCTGACACCAAAAGATTTTTTTATTAAAACTCACGAAAATTAGGTAACATATTCTAACAGTTCTTAAACTAAACTTCTTCTCCTCCATTTCCTTTTTCTTTTTCTTTAAGGAGATAAACTAAGGTAGAAGAAGAAATGATTGATTTTTTGAGCTCAAACTCGTTA